>MDKH01163693.1:0-91026 GCA_005239495.1 Nicotiana undulata | reverse complement strand
GCCTAGCGGGTTCAACGTTAGGCACAGTCACGGCCCAAAGGGTGGGAATTTGGGTCGTGACAAAAATAATAGAAAACTTGTCGACACAAGATTCAACAATAGGGTGATTGCGTGAAGGGACCATAGAATCATACGCATAAAGTACCCTGTCTGCAATGTCAAAAACAACCAACACCCAGTGAAATTTTTCTACAATGTTGACGGGCATGATCACATAATTAAGTTGATCCCATGCAATATTTGCGAGTAATCTATACCCCAATATGTATTTTGCTACGACGTTCTGGGGTTTTACAACATCAAACTTCTTTTCTTGAGGAGAATTGTGGAACTTATCATAAATTTGTTCAATCCTAGTCTTGAACATACAATCAGTGGTAGTAAACCTGGTCTTGTTGTGGGGGACATACTTTCCTCTTTTCCTCAAGTAATAAATTATAACATCAATGTTCTGCAACAAAAACATATTGCATTTATTCTATGGATTATTACAAATTATCTAGAACAAAACTACAAAATAACTACAACTACAATTGTTTTAAATCAATATTATAGATTATCTACAGAATATCCACAAAAAAACTACAATTTAATTTGTGTTTCATCATGATTACAAAGAATCTACAATATATATACAAAATATGTACAATTATGTGTGTTAATATACATTCATTAACAATATCTACAATATACCAACAATTCAGATTGTTACTAAGCATTTATACAGAATATCTCTAATATATCTGCCCAATAACTACATATACTAGAGATGGTATTATAACAATGTTGTAGATAAAACAAAAATCAACAAACTAACTACATATTTTAAGTAAGAGTTTACCGAGTCATTGAGGACTTGTCCGGCGTGTGCCAAGGAAAAGAACCATTCCTTCTTGTCAACCTTTTCCACTCCAAAATCAAATAGCTTAATTTGGTTGTCCTTTATAGAATACGGAGCCTTCCTCCTGTATAAACAAATAGAACTTAAATAAAAATGTTGAATGAAGTGGATATGTAAAAGATGAATATTGGAATCAAAGTGTCAAATTGTGTAAACTAACCTCTTTGAACTTGTGTCGGTACCGTGGTATAACCACTTGTTGAATTGATCCAATAACTCAGGATCTACGTCTTGACCAATAACACTAGTAAATGGGTGCTTGAGGTGAAAAATTTGAGGTCCAATCGAGGTGCTGCCACCAGAACTGTATAAAGGGAGAAATTGTGATCGGGCATGCTTTCCAGGCTACCTTGTTCTACCTTGATGCTCATGTGTTGTTTCATCTTGTATAGGCTCGCCGAACTTAACCAACTGGGAGAAGTTATCAGGCAGCTCAAAATCATCAAGTGTAACCTCCTTCTTTTCACCTATGGAGTCTTCTGAATCACCTACATTCACATACTCTGCTTCTTCACCTACATTGACATCTTCCTTATTATGTTGTTCTCTTTTAACTGCTACTATGACCCCGTGAATTGGAGATTGTGCATGCATATCTTCCCTCACTGTAACAACATGTATATCTAGCTTAATAGTATGGTAATAATATTAAAACATAAAGCAAAAATCTCTGAATATAATTTCATACCTGCATTTTCTTCGTCAACTGCACCTTCAAAATGGGTAGATAAATCAACACGTGTTGGATGATTTTCTTCACCAAGTGAACCTTCAACATGTTCTGTTTTTTCATTAAAATTGTTGAATTATACTGGATAGTAGTGGCTTGACAGTTTTAGGAGATATGTAGGTGTGTTATACAGATCTACATAAATTTGTAGAGCTGTGTAAATATGATGTATTTAATTGTATATATATTGTATAGATAATGTAAATATATTGTAGATATTTTGAAAAAATATTGTAGATATTTTGAAGATAACTTGTAGATAATTTGTAGATAAAGTGGAGTTATTTTGTAGATACCTGTTTTGCTGGTGCTGGCATGTACTGGTTCTCCACTAGTGAACTGAAATTGTTGATTGTTCTTGTCTTTTGGTTGGTCAGATTTTTTGGTTGAACTCCCAGCAAACTGAAAGTTTTATATTATATAGGATATATATTTTAGAGGTGACATAAATAGTTTTGTTATATGAATAAAATTCAAATATTACCTTTGCATCAACATGATCATTTCGATTGTTTATCACCTGCAAAACAGCCTTGACTGACTCATTTAGTAGCACTCGAAGGCTACCTAGCTCTTCAAAGACATCTTTCCTAAAATATGCAAGCTCTAAATCGACTTATATATTAAAAATATAGAGAGTTAACGTCAAAATATGGCTTAACATACATTAAAGAACATATGCAATATTATGTATACATCACAAATCTGTTTAAGAACACATGTTACCTTCTCAAGATCTCTTTTTAATTTTCCAATTTGTTTAAGAGACTTCTTTTTCTCTTTTCCAATGGAGGAGCATCAACTTTGGGATCATCAGAAATATGTTCAACTTCTTCAATTATGTACTCAACTTTATCAGGCAAAGACATCACAGAAAGCTTTTCAGGTGATTCATTTATGTTGGCGAACTGAATGAGAAAAATAAATAAATTAGCTTGATTAAGGCAGAATATGTATACAAATTGTAGATATTTTGTAGGTAAATTGTATATTCATAAATAAAAACTATTTACCTTGATCCATTCAGATTTGCTCATTCTATCTTCAATTGCAGCTAACCAAATCTGACCCTTACTGCTGACCAGTTAAGTATGCGAGGGATTGAATTAGCAATCCTTGTAGCTATATCAGTGTTGACGGTAGAACAACACTCATACAACCATACTTGCATGGCTAGTGAGAATCCTCGAATGAGATAAGAATGAACGAAAGGATTATGCTTGTGCCTAACTGATTCAATCAACTGTCTGTAAGACTCAATACCCCATGCGTAAGTCTCATACTGTACAGGGTCCGCCAAATAAAACCTAAAATGATCTACCAACCCAATATGTTCTTTGTCTGAAGGACAAATGAAGAATTAATGAGATATAGAATACATAACTTTACTGCATCCTCATCATTTACCCAACTTTTGTTGGTTACAATATGTTTTAGGTATGTCTTCTCCACTTTTACCTTGTTTGGAAAGTAACTCCTCATTATCTTATTGTCATATTTTGTAGTGTAACCAAAGTCTGTCACCTCGGTATAACATCTAAGACCAGTTATTAACGCAAACTCTCTCAATCCAAAATTTAACCTCTGACACTTTAACTCAGTTGAAAAATAGGAAGCATCGGAGGAATTCAATTCATATTTCATAAGAAGATGAATAACTTGGTTTTGCATACATAAATTGGGAAATGACAGTAAATAACCAAAGCATGTCTTCTTGAATAGATTTAAACCATTTGGAGACAATAACTCTTTAATTTGGCTAGGAACACTAGGCTCACATAATGTCTGAAACCTAAAGACCCCATAATCAACATTATGAGGTGCAAAAAAAGTCCATTCTGCACAAAATATAAATAATCTCTCATTAATACAGTGCTTAAATCTAAAAAAACAACATATCTACTTTTGTAATACAAAATATCTACAAATACATAATAAATTTAAAATTAAAATACAATATAACTACAATTGGTACAATATATCTACAATTTTAAACAGATCTATAAAACTACAATTAATCTTCAAAAAGAAAACAAATAATCTACAAAGCAGAAAAACCACAGATTAGGGAGATTTTTAAGAATTAAAACAAACGAAATAATTAGTGTAGAAATTACTGAATTCTTACCTTCACCAATGACCGTTTTTAACATTTTTAGGAGATTTAACAATAGGGGCTTTTTTTTGAAGTTTTCTTCTTTTTTGGAGTTTTAGCAGAGGGAGACACTTAAGCTTTCTTTGCAGGTTTAATGATAGGTACATCTTCTACAAAATCATCATAAAAAACTATTTCTTTTCCTTCCCTTTTCGCTGGTTTGATTTGCCTCGAAGATTCTCCAGCATCAAAATTATGTTTTTGTTTAGTTCTAGCTTCTGCCCTAACTTGACGAGGGAAAAGACTATGTTTCTTCTCTTCACTTGCACGAGCAGATTTTCATGCTTTTTGGGTGAATGTGATGATAATACACCCAAATCGAAAGAAGGAATATCTGCTTCTTTAGCTTTTTTAGGGTTGTTCTTTGAAGGTTTGTTCTTCTTCATTGAGAATATTTGAAACTGAAGGTAAATGGGTGTATGAACTTTGAAGAATAGGCTTGAATTTTGACTGGTTGTAGAACACAAAGCTTGATATTGGGCGTTAATGGTGGGGGTTACAAATTTTTCTCTGGTTTTAGCAGAGGAAATAATGAGAGTTTGAAGAGGAAATCGTGGGTGTGGGGTGGTACGTGGGTGAGAGTATGGGATTTGGAGAGAGAAACGTGGGTGGGATGGGGGTGAGAATATACGGTACCATTAAATTATAAGTGTAATTAATACTATTAAAACCCCTAAAATATATATAATTGATAATTAGGTATTCAGCAACCTCGTTGGCCAGCTGAAGATCGAATAAAGCAGTTCAAGCCCGCTTGAGATCTATCCAAGACTTGGGCTACGCTACAACACTATAAAAATCCATTTTGATTAGTAATATATATGAATAGAAAAAAAGGTAATTATATCAAATTTTAAGCATTGAGGGTAATATAATTTACTATATGGCATATGAATATAAATATTTCATAAATTAAAGCGAATGGAGGAACGCATAAGTTCTCGTTTTGCACAAGGGCTAACAATGCAGTTTTTAACGTACTCGTCAACTGGTCCATCTTACGATGTAAGTTTTGTAAGTTGTAACGTCAATCCAAAAGGAATAATGTAGCGATAGAAAGAAACGAGCGTCAAAAATCCAGCCGTTAAAGACGTGCAAAAGTGAATTGATGAAAAAAGAAAGAAAAACAAACTTCCTCCTACCACCACTTTGATAAATATTATTCACATTCAGTAGTTATATTAACCAACAAATACACAATATATATTTCTATATTTATTCTTATCATTAAATTATATTACAATTACAATAATAATAACAACAAACTCATATAATCCCGTAAGCGCGATCTGACGTGAATAACGTGTATACAGATTTTATCTCTACTATGTGAATATAGAAAAATTATTTTTGATAAACCATCGATTAAAAAAATATAATCATAGTATAGTAAAAGAAATAGAATAAAGGGAACGCCATATAAAAAAGAAAATAATACTACAACAACACCACCCAATAAAATTCTATTAGTGGAGTATGGGGAGGGTAAAGTGTACGCAAACCTTATCCCTACCCCGGAAAGGTAGAGATATTGTTTTCGGGAGATCCACGGCTCAACAGAAAAGACAATAATATTAGTAGAAAAGAACAAAAGAATAGATGTGTAACAACATAAGAACCAGAAAAAATAATAACAGTGTTGTAGGAGACAACAAATAAGTGGAAGGGCAACGACACCATACTATGCAAAAAAAAAAAAAAAAAAAAAATAGGGAGAATACAACATTAACCGCTAGTAGTCCTAAACAAAGTTCTATTAAACTATCCGGTACAAAGAGGGAAAAGACGCTCGATTCCTTAGCTTAGAACCCTGATGCTCGACTTCTACACATTCCTATCAAGATATTAAAGATTTAAATATAAATATATTGTATAAATTTGTAAAGTTTAGTTTGGGTGTAAACACGAAATGGGAGTAACGTTTATATTCACCTCTTCACTCTCTTCCTTCTCAAACACACTTTCACATTCAAACCCAACAAATCCGCCACTTAACCATTATATGTACTGCTACTACTAAATACTCCAGTACTTATATTATTCGCTCGCTCCTCGGAATCTCTTCAGTTTCCCGCTACTCTTTCTCTTTCTAAAAATCTAAATCTTAAACCCTAATTCACTGAAAACGGTCCGTTTCATTCAATTCTACTTCGCTTTATCCTTCTCTCTCTGCATTTAGGTACATGTTTCTGTATCTATAGTTTTTGTCTTGTCTCCTCCCCTCTTTGTTTGACGGTTTCGTAACAATTCAAGTGTATTTCTGCATTTTTCTGTATCTATAGTTTTTGTCCGTTTCCTGATTCGTGCTGTTTTTAAAGGTGATAATTCTCTTTGTTGTAAACTTTTTGATCATGTTCCGTTGCTGATAAAATGCTAGTGCAAAGCTTGATCTTTGTTGATTTGAATTTTGTTTTTGTAATTAAAAATTAAAAATTGATTTATTTGTGTATTTTATTAGTTGTAGAGGAGGACCTTTGGGGCCACCAATGAAATTGAAACGGTAGGGAGAAGATTAGTATGACCACTACACGAAAATGTTATGCACAAATTGATTTGGAGAGGATACAAGTGATATGCATAGCGGATCTTTACTAGTTTGGGATCAAGGTGTAATTGATTGATTGATTAGTTCTTGAGGAGCACACAATTGATTGATTAGTTATTGAGGAGCACACAATTGATTGATTAGTTATTGAGGAGCACACAAATTCGTATTCTGATTGCAAAAGAAGTTTCTCTTTTTTTCCGTGTGTAATTAGTAGCTCTTGCTACTCCCAAGTCTAGATAAAAGAAGAGGGTCCTTTTGGTTGATGGCTAGTATAAAGATAGTGTAACATTATACTGAATTTTTGGGCCCAATGTAGTTGTGCCTACAGGGTATATAGAATGGAATAGATAGATTCCTATCTCCAACCCATACTTGGCTCTGGGCATGGCTGCTGTTTTTCTCATATGCACTCGGAAATTGTTCCTATGGAAGTTGAGTGTGTAACTAATATTTAATTGTTCTTATTGCTTGTAATTTTTCTTTTGCAGTTTGAGGATATCTTTTGGCTGCAAGATCATGATACAAGTTAAGGAGGAATCTCAGACTCTGGACTTGGGTGGATTTGCTTCTTGTTCATCTTTCTCTGATAGCAGTTACGAGGCTAGCACTCCGAGATACTGCTCCGAACCTGGGTAAGCTGAAAACTTTTGATTTGCTTTCAATCATGAAGTTGGGCCTCAAATAAGGCCATTGAAGTAAGTGGTTGACTGATGTAATTTTGTTTCACTTCATTTATTTCAGTTCCAGTTATCGAAGGAGCTCTGGTCCAACTAAACGTTCTTCCCAGGCAGGCTGGACGGAAGAAGAGGTAAAGGGCTAGTCGCTGGAGCTCGTGTTTTCCCTCTTTATACGTTAAAATTTTAAGTGCATTACTTCTCTACCAAAGCTTCCTGTGTACGTCTATGATGAATTTCTATAACCTTGTGAGTGTGTCTCCATGATAATTAGGTACTTATACAATTATCTACACGAGTTGTCATGTCCTTTTTCCTTTTGGTTTCCTTGAGGCATGTGGTTGCTTAGGATGTATTGAGCAAGTGAAAGGATTAATATAAAACTTTGTTAGTCAAAATTCCAGTTCCGTTCAGTTTTACTATTTCCGTAGGCTCGTTTCTTTTGATCCAGAAATTTCTGACTTCTTTATTTCTTTCACAGGATAATCTGTTGACTGAAGTGGTGAAAAAGTTCAAAGGGAGAAACTGGAAAAAAATAGGTAAGACACCATTTATTCTGTCATGCTCTATACTTTTCAGCTAGGTTAACCACAATGGCCTTCACTTTTTGCTCCTAGTCGCTTTATGACCTGTGTCCTGCCACAGGATACGGTGATCTGGGGCAAGCATAGGGAAATGGCTTGCGTGGGGAAATATCTGCACGAGTAGTTTTTAGTACCTTAGAACACTAGCACCCCAGAATTTCACTGGGTTTTTTGTTGTTGTAGAAGAACACTAGCACTACTGTTTGCAGGCATTTTTTGCCTCTTAAGTGGTGTCCTTTTACTGTGAAAGTGACAACAAAACACGTTGACACTGGTTATTGAGTTAAGGAACTATCTGCACTATGAAAATTACATACATGAAACCAGTTCATTATCTACTATTACTCAGTAGGTGAAAGGAACCAATTTTAGGAAGCCTCTATGATCTGCCTTTCTTTCAATCCTTTTCGGTACAATTGAACGTTTACTATCTTTTGAATACCTGGCTATGTCATGGAGTGACTTATATAGTTGTATGAGCAAAATTTATGTGCTGAACGTTTTGTGTGATTTGTGTTCTCTTTTGTCCTATAGCTGAGTGCATGAATGGAAGGACTGATGTGCAGTGCTTGCATCGCTGGCAGAAGGTTCTGAATCCTGAGCTTGTAAAGGGTCCTTGGTCAAAGGAGGTACCGATCAATTTTACAACCATTGGTTTGCTTGGAGTTCAATTTCTATATGTCAAGAATATAATCATTAAGACAGTTGTTTTGTTCCTTCTGGAATTTCAGGAGGATGACCTGATTGTTGAGTTAGTTGAGAAATATGGCTGTAAGAAGTGGTCTATCATTGCTAAGTCTTTGCCTGGTCGCATTGGCAAGCAATGTCGCGAAAGGTCAGTTTCCAACTCAGCCTGCATCTGTTGCTATGCAACAGTTAATTATATGTTTTTATACTGCCAGTT
Organism: Nicotiana undulata; assembly: GCA_005239495.1. Taxonomy (NCBI): domain Eukaryota; kingdom Viridiplantae; phylum Streptophyta; class Magnoliopsida; order Solanales; family Solanaceae; genus Nicotiana; species Nicotiana undulata. The sequence goes on along the minus strand of MDKH01163693.1, from coordinate 82,530 downwards.
AATTTACATGCTCATAAAATCATTACTTTGTAAAACACTTCCTGGAACATCTGTTGTCTACTTACAGAATTCTTTCCTTGCCTTGAGAACTCATTTTTCTCTTGTGTCTTGCAGGTATCTTATCTTTATCCTATTTTAACTTAGCCCTGTTGGATTTTCTTTCCTGTGAAAGCACTTCTTGTTTACTTCCTGTTAGCTATTGTTTGATATTGTATTGTGTCTTTTCAAAACAGTCAATCAATCAACTATGCCTCAATTCCCTACTAGTTGGGATTGCCTATATGAAAAATCCGTAATATAATTTGAGGCACAAGCCTCCTTTATGTGGATTCAGACCTGCTATTTTTGTGCATAGGCGGAGTTTTATATATTTTTAAGTGAATAAGTAAAAGCATGACAACTGGGAGCAGTTAAATATTTGATTACTTTGATTTACTGGTGAATGCTTTGTTGAATTTTGCTGTTAAAGGAGACTTGATGCTCTATGTTCTGTTCTAATTGAAAAAGAAACATGATATTGATTTCAATTTATTATACTTGTCGCAATCTGCTGTGTACGCTTATGTTGATAGTATCCTTGGATGTCACAGGTGGCACAACCATCTTGACCCAACAATAAAAAGAGATGCTTGGACGGAACAGGAAGAATCAGTCCTATGCCACTATCACCAAATATACGGGAACAAGTGGGCAGAAATTGCGAGGTTTCTGCCTGGAAGGTAAGCTAGAAAATCTATTTCTTCAATTATGTTTAAGGGTGTTGATGTAGAGAATCTTTGGGCGTTCCCAGACCGTAGATCAAGTAATTTGCAAGATCTATCCCCCTCACATACCAATCAGTGCATGGTGCTGAAATCTCATCATTACTACAAGTGTGATATATATATATATATATATATATATATATATATATACTTGTATGACAAATCAAACACAACTTTTTGCAATTACCTGGAGTACTACATTCATCAATTTTTTCCTAACAAGCCAAGTTCTTAATATATGATGATTACTCTTATCTGAGTTTCTTGTTCTAAAGCTTGATGCATGCTATTTGATTCATTTACCATATGCTCATATCTTTGATGTGTTTTCCTTTCTGATCTACTTCTCCATTTGGACCTCTCGCAGGACTGATAATGCAATTAAAAATCATTGGAATTCCTCAGTAAAGAAAAGATCGAACTTGAATTTGCCTAGTAGGTTAGTGCTGGATACTGAAAGTGAGGAATCTCCTAATCTCTCTAGTGACAAGAAAAACGTAGAGATCAAGAAGCATCCTGTACAAGCTCAAAATGCAGAACAAACAATCTTTTTAGGCAAGCAGACAGGATTGGATAATGCTGCAATTGCTTTGTCAACTGATCTGAGAATTGGATATGCTTATTCTGCTGGAAATGCTTTGCGTAAGGATACTTCTTTATTTGGAGCCTGTATATCAGCAGAAAAAAATGTGAGGGATCTGATAAAGCCACTTGGCGGAGTACAATTTGGCAAGGCAGATGTTCTTCCGATTGGTGAGACAGATAAACCATGCCAATCCAATTTAAGTCGCACTAAAATATCACATACACTCTCAGCTTCTTCTTCAGGTTTTCCTTTGGATCAGTTGCACCACACAAGATGGAGTACTTCTCAAGTTGAGGCTGGTCATCTTACTACTTTTGGGAGCATGTATGATTCTCCCAAAAGGTCTAGGCACGACATTGTTAATGATCCTGACCATGATTTTTTGAGTTTGTCATTGGCTAGCTTTACTGAGGTTCATTCCCAAAGTAACAAGAAGAATAAAGCATGTGATACACAATCTTCTTTGGGTCTCAAGCAGCAGGGCTCCTTGTATTATGAACCACCACGGTTAAAGGACTTGATGATTCCTTTAACAGATGAAAACCTTAGTAGAGACAACCTTATCAGGCAACAAAATGGTCAGTCATTTTGCTCTACACCTCCTAGTCTTAAATTAACAGTCTCTTCTAATGGTAGCAGTCCAGAATCTGTCTTAAGGAATTCCGCAATGAGTTACACAAGAACTCCTTCAATCATAAGAAAGAAGAATTCTAGATTTCCCGAAGCTGCGGCGCATTCTAGTTGCACAGGCATCACCACTCCCACACATATTTTCCCAAGAGCTTCTGACAGGGAAGACACCTCAAACCTGAAGGACAGATTTTCTGGATGTAAATCATCAGTTTCAGGAAAATCTCTTGGAAGACGGTTGGAATATGCCTTTGATATGGAATGGGATGCCTCTAGATGTTGCACACCAGTTTCTGCAGCTTCACCTTGTGCACTTAGACTTGGTGCTAATACGATACTGACACCATAAAAAGGTATAATTGTAAGTAGTGAAGCAGTTCACTTTTAGTTTTTCTTTATCTTCAGCTTTTGCTGCTTAGTTTGAGAAAATATTATTTATTTATTTGATAAAGAGAATACTATTATTTTTGGGAGCTTCAACTCTAGAATAGCATCCTTGTTATGCTAGTTGGTTAGACAGCTTGAACTGATCTGACAAGTCTTCAAGAGATCTTAACCCAACCTCTTATTGATGGATGTGTGTGGTTGCACTGCTTTCCCATGTTAGTATATTTTAAGCGGCTACTCTTCCAAAATTAGCAGGAGGTATACATGGCCATTTTTTCCACATAGCAAGGTGCTGGATGCTTTCAGTTATTTGAAATTCTTATCTGATGCTTCTTAGGCTCCTTGTATTGGATTATTGGGCTTATAGCGTTTTGTCTCAAAGAATCTTGAGCCTGCAGGTTTCATGACTTAAAACTGATTTGAAGATAAGCTTTTGTGCACACGTCTTTGGAACAAAATGGCTATATTCATTACATTATTCTCTTTCTTTTTATTTTTGCGTTTATTCATTTGCAAAGCTGAAAGGATTGTATGGTAGAAGGGCGGAAGTAGTATGTGTATAGGGTGCATGGGCATGACCATTGTCTTATTCCATATTCCATGCTTTACATTTATTCATTTTTAAAGCTGAAAAATGGTGTTTTCAGAAGTGGGGACATGGGTATGTGCATGGATGAGTATATACATGCATATACTATGACTCCACATAATATATTCCTGCCTAAATGTTCATCTATCCTCCCTCTACAGATTATACTGGTATTAGAGGGTCTTTGACCAGGAACCTTTTGGAATTTGGACCTTGACATGTCGGTGGTTTTTAACCGTAGGCATTTCGCCAAATAGTTGGTGGGCTTACGTGGATAAGGTCGGGGTGGCTGGTGATTTCAGGATCCCGTAGAAAATGCTTCTTTTATGCCTCGGGTGTTTGTATTATAATTTTCATTTTTTTGTATTTAGGGTTAATTCTGAGGATCAGTCTGGAGAGGCTTTTGTTGTAGCATCACAAGCTGTTGCTTTTAAAGTTGTTGTTAGTGTTCCTATTTCTATATGGTATTGCATATTAAATCCGTCGTTTTTGAATTGCAGTCAGATTATATGATCTGATGGATTGATTGGGTACTTCTTCAAGGCATGTCAATCTTTGAGGAAATAGAATGTCAATGAAACAATGACATGCTGAGCCACTTTGAGAAGGCCAAGTTGAAGCTGAAGAATTAGTTTGAGACGGTAAGTTGTAATTTTCACAGTCGCAAAAACCCTGTGAGCTTATGGACTATTGAGAAAATATGGTAAAAAGCTATAAACTACATGAGGAGCATGGAAATTTGTTGGACCAACTCTTGTTTTGGGAGTATACGGCCAAACCTCTCTATAACAGCCTCGTTCGTTCCGAATATATTTGGATGTTATAGCGAAGTGCTGTTATAGAGAACATATATAATAACATAAAATAAAAATTGATTCCGTAAAATCTTGGCTTTTATAGTGAAGTGTTATATAGGGATGCTATTATAGAGAAGTCTGACTGTAATTGGATTTTCCCTATCTTCAGAAATTTAGTGAAAGCAAGGGCTTGTAAATATGCATTTAAATCAATTGCCTGTAGTTCTGTGGAGGCATGTTACATGGTTGCAAAAGTTGTGTTTCTAATGCTCGATCTGTCAAATCCAAATAGAATGGTAGAGTTCGGAGAAGTGAGTTTGGATATAAATTCCTTACCGATCTAGTTAAAGCATATTCAGAAAATGTTTGAGAAGATCATAGTAAAAAGGAAAACAATTTGTCTCTCCGAATTGTCACTGTACAAAGCAAATTAAGATGAACAAAGTATGCTTTTAAGTATCAAATTGAGATAATAATTTCAACAAGAATGAAAATTTAGTCGCCAAAACCAAACTACAGTATCACTTAATGATAAATTTCGTAATTCTGACCCCTAGGAAGTCAGTTTGCCAGTTGCCACTGAGAAATAAATATAGAGAGTGTTTGGATTGGCTTGGAAAAATTAACTTTTTGCCATAAGTTGGTAATACCCAATTTTGATTTTAGGCTTATTTTTTTACTTTTATGCCTAAAAGTAAACACTTTTAAGCACTTTTTATCATTACCAAACACCACATAAGGTACTTCCTTCGATCCAAAATAAGTGATTTTTTGGATGTTTTCACACAGATTAAGGAATTCATCTTTTAGCATTAATTAGCAATGAAATTGACCATATTAACCTTTACTATCTCACATAAACACTCCTAACACATATTCCAACACTATTTACTCCAAGGACAATGTATGAAAAAAATAATTAATTCATTCTTGAAAACTGACACTTATTGGATCGGAGGGAGTAAAAAAGTACTTAAAAGCCGCACTTAAAATAACCCAATCCAAACGCCCGCGTAGACGTAGTCCTCAACTTGATCGATTTTGCATAGTTAGTTTTAGATATGGACGTATATCGTCAGCATTTTCTGGTAGACCATCATTTTCGCCAATAACAGGATTGCATCCTTAGCTATCTCAAAGAGTTTTCGGATAAAATGATAAGAACCAATTATTGCTTTGTCTATCAATTATTAACTAATAATATGTCCTCATTATATACTACTTTTTTCTCCCTTTATGCTTAGCTGAGAATTACTATATTATTATTATTATTATTATTATTATTGTTATTTGTTATTTGTTACTTGTTACTTGTTACTGTTATTGTCATTATCATTAGTCGTTTTATGAGGTACAATTTGATTAATAAAATGCAAAATGGCAAGAAGAAAAATATGTTTTTTTGCGTTTATATTATTTGTAACAGACTGAGCTATCTATTTCAGTTAGGAACTTAGGAAAGAAATCTTGGAAATCGAACTTTTGAGAAGATAACAACAAATATTAGTTTTTCAAATTGGAATATTTTCGTGTACTACAAAATCACGTTTACCCATTGGCCTATGGTGAGGATCGGCTGAAATACTTGAAGAAGCATATTTGGAGATTCGACTATAAAAATCGAACAACCATCTTGTCGTTCACTCACGGCTTAAATCAATGTATTAATTCTATCAGATTTATATATGCATTCAAAAAGAAAAAAACAAAAGTAAGTTTTGCCAATATCAAATAAGAAATCCTGACGATCACCAAGATTTTGCTTTAAAATCCTGACGAATTACGACAAGTCTTGCCAATATCAAATATGAAATCTTGGCGATTGGTAGGAGGTTGCTTCCAGAATGTGGTATGGAGGTTAATTTTGCATATTTTTTCTTAACAAGGTCAAATTTTAAATGCCAAACGACTCTATTTGTACAAATTGTTTGATCGAAAAAATCAGGTGTAGTAAAACTTGAACAACGATAAATCATACAACGAAAAAGAAATATTCCAAAAGATACACAAACCTTAACGTAGTTCGGTCAATTGACCTACGTTCACGGTGGAGATAAGCAATCCACTATATAAAAAGATGTTAAATAATATAATGTGAGGGCAAATTAGTCTTTTAGCTAGAAGTTATTAAATAACCAACTAATAGTTGTTAGGAAGTTAGTTAGTTAGTTAATTAACTATAACTACGTAATTAATTCACTTGTATAAATACATGAATTAACATGTGTACAATTCACGTTTTGAGATAATGAAATTTAACACTCTACTATCTCTCTCTCTATCTCTCCGCCTGCTATCTCTATCTCTGATTCATCTCTGTTCTTCTTCTTCTTCTTCTTCCTAAGATTCTTGGCTAATTTCTTCATGTTCTTCATCATAATTGTATGGAAAAATCTTCATGGTATCAGAGCTTACACGATTTAAAGTCGTAATTCATACAATGATCCAAATTACAGTTCAAAAATAAGTCTTGATTTTTCAAAAATTCTGCATTTCTCTCTTGTCAGAATCTTGAAAGGAAAATAACGAAGAATGGCTGTCAATGGCGAAACAGTAGCTCAAACACCAGGAATTCAACTTCCAAATGAATATGCAACGCATTCCATTGTCTAGGTGCATGTTTAAGTCCATGTAAGGATTTAACAAGTCTACATTCTGTTGGTAATCAAGGGAATCAAGTCAATGAAATTGACTACAATCATCCCTTATTCTTGTCTCCTGCAGATGTTAGTGGGATTCAAATCATCTCTTTTCAGTTGACTGGAATTGAGAACTACTCAATTTGGTTCAGGTTTGTGAGAGTGGCTTTGCTGGGCAGGAATAAGCTAGGGATGGTTGATGGTACACGCAGGAAGGAAAGATTCTCGGAAATGATGTGGAATCACTGGGAAAGAGTAAACACAATTGTTCTTTCTTGGATTATGAATTCAGTTGGAAAGGGCTTCTTGGAGGAATTATGTACGCGTCTAGTGCACAAGTGGTCTGGGAGGATTTGGCTGAAAGTTTCAACAAGATAGATGGTTCAAGAACCTTTAATCTTCACAAAGAAATTGCTACTCTATCGCAAGGAACAACATCTGTATCATTATATTTTTCGAAATTGAAATATCTATGGGAAGAGTTTGAAGTATTAGTGCCATCACCTGGTTGTGACTGCCCAAAATCAAGAGAGTTTGTAACTTACTTGCAGAAATTTAAGCTATATCAATTCTTAATGGGGCTGAACGACTCATACTCACATGCTAGGAGTCAAATTTTGATGAGAGGTCATATTCCTACAGTAAATCAAGCCTATGCACTGATTGTGAGTGATTATGGTCAAAAGTCTGTTGCTGCAACTTCAGGAATCTTGGGGTCTAATCCTACAAGCCATAGAGAAAACTATGAAGTTGCTATGTACTCAAAAACTAGTGCAAATCAGAATCAGAGAATTAGAAGAAACTATAATGTCTACTGTGACTACTGTAAAATGAAAGAACATAGTAAAGTACTGCTATAAGATTGTGGGATATCCTGCAGATTTCAAGAACAAGAGAAGAATGAATGCTGGCTCAAATACAACATATAATGTGAAACCAGAGCCTAATTATCAGCAATCAAACTCAATGCCTGTATTCAATTGTGGGCAAAATATAAATGTGCGAGGTCATACAAAAATAGGGGCTAATACTCAAGTTCAAGGGCCTAATCTAAGTGTGGAGAAGTCAGGCCTTGAAAACTATGCTCTTACAAAGTCTCAGAACATATTCTGCAATGTTGAATAACACTAATGTATCAAGTTCAACTACTGCAACTAATGTGGCAGGTATGGATACAACCTTATTAGTATCTGATTGCCTTAGTCAATGGATTATAGACACATGGGCAACCAATCATATGGTAGCTGACAAAAAATTGCTAGATGAAAAGACTGTAAATGAATCAAACAATCCAAAAAAAGTTTTACTTCCTAATGGAGATATTACAACTGTCACTCATATAGGAGCAAGCTCTATAAAATAATATTATAACTAATGTGTTTTATGTCCATCAATTCAAGTATAACTTTATCAGTTTCTAAGTTAACCAAAGAGTTGCAATGCTCAGCAACATTTTCCCCTTATTTTTTGTGTATTTCAGGAACTCTTCACTGGAAAGGTGAAGGGAATTGGTAAAGAGGATGGTGGATTATATCTTCTATATACTAATACAACTGAAAGGAATAGAATGGTGGCTTTGACTGCAAAGGAAAATGACACAAATAAGAGGGAATGCTTTGGCACAGAAGATGTGGCCATGTGTCCACCCAGACTTTTAAGAAAATACTACACATAGATACTGATACTATCAAAAATAAAAATAAATAAGTGCACTGTATGTCCTTGTGCCAAACAGACTAGGTTACCATTTCCTACAAACAATATACAAAGTAGCAAGTGTTTTGATCTTATACATGTAGACTTGTGGGGACCTTATAGAGTGACTACTATGGATGGAAATAAGCACTTTTTGACTATTATAGATGATTTTTCAAGAATGACTTGGATATTTTTGCTAAAACAAAAATCTGATGCTTGTGTTTCAATTCAACATTTCTTCAAATATGTCAAAACCAAGTATTATGTAACAGTAAAGGTCATAAAAACAGACAATGGGTCAGAGTTTGTGAATTCTGTGTGTGAACAAATGTTTAAAGAGTTAGGAACCATACATCAAAGAACTTATGACTAGGGAGGGAGTTAGGAACCATACATCTAACACTTGTCCCGTAAAGTTCTCCCCCTAAACACGACTCTCAAACCCCTTATGACTACATTATAGATGCTACTGAATGAGAAGAAAGGATCATCAATTTACAGAGATCCAAATATTTTCCTCCAAGAAGAGAGACTAGCCAAATACAACAACAACAACAACAACAACAACAACAACAACAATAACATACCCAGTAATATCCCACACCGTGAGGTCTAGGGAGGGTAGTGTGTACGTAGACCTTACCCCTACCTTGTGAGGATAGAGAGGCTGTTTCCAATAGACTCTCGGAGGGACTAGCCAAATATGGGAAATCTATATTTTTCTTTTACAATAAGAAAGACCCAACTATGATAAATATATTGTCATTTCTTTTAAAAGATAGAAAAATCAAATATGATAGAAAATCAGGACAAACATCTAACACAATAAAGAGGTGTCCGTTTAAACAAAAAAAATTTCACTCGCTAAGTACCTGGTTTTGTTTTCGATATGCATTATAATTGATTAATTATCATCTCAGTAGTAAGGGAATAATTTATTTATCTTTTTGCTGCATGCATTTACTTCTAAGATAGGAAACAAAAGATCATATTTTATTTTATTGCAGGAATATAAAACATACTTTGGGCGTGGGACCAAAAGCAAACCAACTCGTTGATTTTATCTATCTTGAATTATAATAGTAGCTACGATAAAGCCAATAGATGGCGTAAAGAATAAGACTCAATTTGCAGCAATTTGAATAATACTCCGTTTGTTTCAATATATGTAAACTTATTTTTTTAGTTCGTGCCAAAAAAAATAATTTCTTTCTATATATAAAAATATTTTATATTTATATAATAATTTATTGTCGCACAAAATATATGTATCTCATTTTACACTATAAATTTAAAGTTTTTCCTTTTTTTCTTAAATTTCGTGCTCAATTAAATAAATTCACATAAATTAAAACGGAGAAAGTATTACTTTTACAGAGTTTGCTTATAGTATATAGCATGGGGACAACATATGCAACAAACGCACTATTGCTCTCAACTTGGATCACTTTTATAACTGAATAAATATTTTTTATTAAATTTATGTTTACACCATATTTTGGATAAAATAAAAGTTGAGATGAAGCTGCACTTTATATATATGAGACGAAACATTAGCCACAATATATATTAAATTAGTATAAAACTTAGATGCAGAAAATATTGTACACAAATTTAGTCAGCTAACTAGGCTTAATGTTGTGCGTTCACAATAACATTTAAATCAACAAATCCTTAATCGTAAAATAACAACGTAAGTGGAGTATTTATTTACTTGGTAAGTAAAGTCAATCTTAAAATACTTAAATTAAATATATAGATATGTACTCCCTCCGATTCGCGATAATTATAAGTGACCATTTTACCTTTGTCATAAATACGAACTCCTAGATAAAAAAGATGTATTTACTAAATTAATCTGAATTAATTGCTACCTAGACACATTGAAATATATAAATAAAGGTAAAAAAAGTTAAAAGAAAATTATTTCCTTCTTTATTATGTAAATAGACACTTATTCTGAGTCAAAATAAATAAAATAATTACTTATTGTGATCGAATGGAGTAACAAATAATTCGAAGCCTAAAGTCGTAAATAAAGTGTCTTTGAGAAATTTAATTGCCCTATTAGTCGTGACATTAATGTCATGAGACTTTCTTTAAATTTGGCTTAAAAACATTTAAAAGCTATTTAACCTTAGAACAATTGTGGAACGGAGTTCCAACTTTGTCATTCAAAACATTAATCTATTACACTAAATAGTCCAAATTTATATCCATCCTATATTATAATGGTAATTCTCCACTTAATATTGGATTCAAATCCATATTCCATTCATTATTACTCCTTCCAATGATTTTTTGATCTTTTCTTTGTGGTCTAAAATAAATAATTTTTTCAGATTTTAAGAATGAATTAATTATATTTTTCTTATATTGTCTTTGAAGTAAATAGTGTTGGAGTATGTGTTAAGAGTATTAATGTGTGATAATAAAAATTAATATGGTCAATTTCATTGTTAGTTAAAAAATGAATTTTTTAATCTGAGTAAAAACATACCAAAAAAATTATTTATTTTAGTCCGGAGGAAATATTTATTTGCCTTTTCCGCACACACACACTCAACTCATGCCTGCCAACCCAGCCGTAACTATATTCCAAACTTCCATAAATTCTCTTATTATCCCACCAAGAACCACCCACCCTACCTTCACCCCCATACCCTCTAAAATCCCATCACCCTTTTTTCTTTTTTAATTTCCGTAATGATGATCAGTACTCGCATTAGGACTACGATTAATTTAAATTTACCTTACCTAAAACTTATTAATAAAATCTTTTTAATAAAAAAATTATATAATCGGCTTTAAAAAGAATAATAATATAATTTATATATTTAAAAATTTTGAATATATAAATTCGAGGCCTCCGCCATCCTTTATATTCTCAATTGTTCCTTATTTAAGATGTTTGCTTATCCACTTTTCAAAAACAGTCCTTGATTTGCTCAAACTCTTTTTCCTTTATCTCTTCACGTATCTTCTACTTAAGCCTTTAGTGACAACCCCTTTTTCTCATTCTACAATAAAGTTTGAATATTTTATTTTTTAATAGAAAATTTATTCTGTGTTGTGAAAATGGTTATGCAGCGTCAAGAAAACATTTTGGTGACAGGAGGGGCTGGTTTTATTGGAACACACACTGTTGTTCAGCTTTTGAATGAAGGGTTTAAGGTTACTATCATTGATAATTTTCATAATTCTGTTGAAGAAGCTGTTGATAGAGTCAGAGAATTAGTTGGTCCTCAACTTTCCCAAAATCTTGAATTCCATTTGGTATGTTTTTTTTTTCTACTTTCTGAATTTTTTTTGATCATAACCAACACCCTTGTTCTGAAATCAGAAATGGAAAAAGAAAAACTTATATACATTTCTGGGGTTCTAATCTAAAGGGGTTATTATTTTTCGGGCTTCGTTGTCACAGAGCTATTATTTTTGAGCGAGAGTCTCCCAGAAACAGCCTCTCTATCCTAGACGGGTAGGATTTTACTGGGTTGTTGTTGTCGTAGAGTTATGACCCCTTGGCACAAACTTTTTTAGATGGTCATATGTTTCATTGAACCTTATTTAGTGTTTTGTTTTTCTTTTTCTTTTTCATTTTTTGGTTTAAAGTTTCCTTGTTTCATGTTGTTGTCATCTTCTGTAGAAAGGTAAAATTGATCAAGTGGTTGTTGCTGTATCTATGCCTTTTTGTTCCTTTTTTTTCTTTTCTTTTTATTTGTTCTGAGATTTTGCAACTAGGTATGTATAATTAATCCTCAGTAGGAAAAAGTATAAGTAATCTCACCGTAAATACTTAATCCTGGTGTTTATACTGAATTATATCAGCTTATCATGGTCAAGTGATTAAATGAGGTGACACTAATATCACCTTATCATGGTTATATGATTAAGTAGGCGTTTGGACATAAGAATTGTAAAATTTGTGAAAATGGTATTTGAAATTTAGAGTTGTGTTTGGACATGCAATTCAGTTTGGGTTGTTTTTTGAAGTTTTGTGAGTGATTTGATTGAAAATTTTGAAAAACAGCTTTCTTGGAGTTTTTTCAAATTTCCAAAATTCATATTCAAGTGAAAATTGTAAATTTTATGAACAAACGCTGATTTCGAAAAAAAGGAAAAAAAAAAGCTATGTCCAAACGGGCTCTAAATGAGGTGAAAGTATATAATAAGTTAACCATGGTTAAGTAATACAAGTTTAGTGCCAAAATATGCCATGCATCTATTGGCTCGGTGTAAATACTGAGTGTAGGTTATACCATTTTACCTTCCTTAAATGGAGAATACTAAATTGGATCTTTCTATGCAATTTCATCTTATTTTGCTTCTTGGTGGCAGGGTGATATCAGAAACAAAGATGATTTGGACAAGTTATTTTCTAAAAGAAAGTATGCAAATCTCCTACCTCAAATTAGCTCAAGCTGTTATACTTCCCTTTATATATGCATTTCTATGGTGATCTTTTCATTGATTGTTTTGAAATATATATATTGAAATAGGTTTGCTGCTGTGGTCCATTTTGCGGGGCTTAAGGCTGTTGGGGAGAGTGTTGATCATCCCTTTCTTTATTTTGATAACAATCTGATTGGATCAATAACTTTGTATTCAATCATGGCCAAATATAACTGTAAGAAGGTATGTCGTCTAATTTATAATTGGTTTTTCTCAAATATATATTGAAATACGTTATGTATTCAGGGCAAGTTGGAATCTGTTATATGTTCATTTTGTATAATTTGAAGAAAAATAGTAAATATGAGCTTCTTTCAAGAACTCATTTTGCCGCAAAAAGTAGAGAACTTTTGAATTCCTACGGTTGGTGTAGAGTTGGTTGGTCAGGTTGATAACTTTTTTAGTTTGATGATGTGAAATTGCAGTTGGTTTTCTCATCATCTGCAACGGTTTATGGTCAGCCTGAAAAGATTCCGTGTGTGGAGGATTTTGAATTGAAGGCTATGAATCCTTATGGTCGAACAAAGGTTTGTATTGTATTGTTTAAAGTTATCTCTTCATTTCATTTGGTCACTTCTTCTCACTAACGCGTGTTTACTTCCATTTAATCAGCTATTTCTTGAAGAGATTGCTCGGGATATTCAGAAGGCAGACACTGAATGGAATATCATTTTGCTGAGATATTTCAACCCGGTAGGAGCTCATGAAAGCGGCAAACTTGGGGAAGATCCAAGGGGCATCCCCAACAATCTTATGCCTTATATTCAGCAAGTAGCTGTTGGTAGATTGCCAGAGTTAAATGTATATGGAACCGACTATCCTACACCTGATGGTACTGCGGTAAGTACTTTTGGCTGATTTTTGTGTAACTTTAGCTTTTCTGTATGAAGAAAACAAAGAAACAGAACTATTAACCATCGTACTAGCATTCAAGAAGCAGGAAATGAAGAGAGTGAGCCATACTTCAGAGCTGATTCAATTTATGGAATAGTTATTTTATGTTGAAGAATAAGACAGAGATATAATAGGAATATATCTAAGTAGATTTATGGCACGAACTTCCTACCTTCTATACTTAAGACTGATAAACCATTTATAATCTCTTGCTTGCCAGATACGAGATTACATCCATGTTATGGACTTGGCGGACGGTCATGTTGTTGCACTTCAGAGACTTCTCAAGCAGAATGACTTAGGTAAGTAAATCCTTTTTAAAATAAAGTGAAGCTCTGAATTCTTTTGACTTGCTATCCACTGAGCCGAGGGTCTATTGGAAACAGCCTCTCTACCTTTTAGGTAGGGGTAAGGTCTGCGTACAGACTACCCTCCCCAGACCCTACCCGGTGGGAACATACTGGTTTGTTGTTGTTCTGAATTCTTTTGACTTGTCTGTGAGAAAATGATAGATTTTCCTTATACTTTCAATCGAAGTTGCTCTTTCATATTTACCTATTGAAGGTAACATCTTTATTCTTCTTTTTGATGTTTTGCATTAGGTTGTGTTGCATATAATTTGGGAACTGGTAAAGGCAAATCTGTGTTAGAGATGGTTGCTGCCTTTGAAAGAGCATCAGGAAAGGTCTCTCTATCTCTCCCGCTCTCTTAAAATAAATAATTAAGTTGAATTAATTGATCAAGCTCTTCATTTGTTATATGTTTTGAACATTCAGAAAATTCCACTTAAAATGTGTCCAAGAAGGCCAGGAGATGCCACTGCTGTTTATGCATCAACCGAAAAAGCTGAGAAGGAGCTTGGCTGGAAGTAAGTAGTAACTGTTTCTTTTTTTGCTATCTTGTTGCACAAATTACAAATTTCAGCAGTTGGAAGAGGGGATACTAATACAGGAATTTAACTATTTTTGTTTCTTTCCGCAGGGCGAAATATGGTGTAGATGAGATGTGCAGGGACCAGTGGAAATGGGCAAGCCAAAATCCTTGGGGATACCAATCAAAACCTTGAAATGTTAAAATTATACTAGTTGTTGGAGGACTCAGATCAGAATCAGACCAACATTACAAATGCTCTTTTAAACTTTATAATACTAAGTTTCTTAAGAGTTGGATCTGTAGTTACATCCAAATATTTTACATTTTCTGCAAAAACATAAATGTATCTGAGGGCTAAAACTGTTCAATATGCAATAATTGCTATTAGTGAATTCTGTTCTTGTTCTCCCCTTAATGGTTTTATGGGGGCTTAATTGTTGCCTCCTAAGTCAACCAATTGCTTTACTTTTTGTAATTCTTCCAAAAAGAGTAAAGGATGTGGTTATCTATTTTATTGAAGGTGACAGTAGCTGTGTGGAGACTGAACCAAGGTCAAGATTGGAGATTTATATAACTTGGGATTAGGTTATACTGAATTAACAGGCAGGCAATATGTACATGCTTCTCGCCAACAGAGGCGGATTCAAGATTTAAGTTTTATGTAAAAATAGCACGGGCTAGTCAGTTTTCGGGCTGGTCATTCAAAAATAGTCTGCATTTGCCAAGTCATTGAAAAATAGTCACTATTTTGCTGCAACAGAGACGCTCCAGCATAATATACTGGAGTTCTGTGCACCTGTGTATGAACTTTCAGCATATTATGCTGGAACTCTAACACGCGGAAAGTTCCAGCATAATATACTGGAGATTCGAGTACCTGTGTATGAACTTTCAGCATATTATGCTGGAACTCTAACACGCGGAAAGTTCCAGCATAATATACTGGAGATTCGAGTACCTGTGTATGAACTTCCAGCATATTTATGCTGGAACCGGTATACTTTGCTGGAACTCCATTATATTATGGTGGAGTTCCAGTATACTTATGCTGGAACTCAAGTATAATATGCTGAAGTTTCCAGTATAATATACTAGAGTATTTCCGGATTTTGAACAGTATTTTCGATCAGATTTATCTTTACACGAAAAGTGGCTAAATTTCGATTACTTTTGAAAGTGTGACTATTTTTGAATGACAACTTGTAAATCTGGCTATTTTTAAATTTCTCCCAAGTTTGATGGGGTTTAACATTTAAGATTTTCAGATTGAACCCGTATCTCTAAAGTTAGGGGGTTCATATATGCCATTTCTTGCATCTATAATGAATTTTTACACTTAAATTTGTGCTTCCCGTAAAAAATACTGGTTCAGATAAATCCGACACTAATATGTCGCTTCCGCCTTTGCTCCTCAAGCACATTTACATGTAGTAAATACGATTTTGAGCTACCTCAAGGTTATTTTAACATAAGTATAATTGAACTTTTAAGGTAGAAATACTGTATCCTTATTTCGGCAGTGAATTGAGAGATGCTATCAAATGTGTGCAATTATTTACTTCATCTATGGTGAAATCATGGTTTATAAATTGACTTAAAAAAGGTAGGGGTAAGTTCTGCGTACACACTACTCTCTCTAGACCTCACTTGTGGGATTACGGGTATGTTGTTGTAAGTTGACTTAAACAATTGAGAAGTGCCTTCATTCTGGTGAAGCTACGTTTATAGTTGACTTATGACATCCTTTTCTTTCACCTGCTTCCATTTGAATTTAGTAGTGGTTAACCAACTATCCTCAACTTGAGACGAGATATATCACCAGCCAGTTATCAGTGTGTAACTTATGCACTTTTCTTCAATTGGCTGCATAACAATCCAAGACTTAGTTTTTTTCCTGCTGATTTTCACTAGTTCCTGACCATCAAATTGTGCTCTTAAAACACACTGTTCTTTTGAGTAACATCATTTGCTGCACAGTTGGAAAAAAAGAGAGAATAATGAAAGAAGGGAATGTGCTGATGATTGCTCAGAGAATGGTATCTGATGCATCTCATTCATCAACTCCAAGATCTCCAGCTACACAACCACCTTTGCCAACACCATCACCATATTCGTTTTCTGTGGCATCGACGAGGTTGAGCTCAAGGCCTTCTATTCATACATATGATCTTACCCTCAGGTCACTGTCACTTCTCTTCTCCTTTATATCCGCTCTCTCACTAGCTGCACCAGAAGGGACCAAACGAAAAACGATTTCCAGATTCTATGATCACCCAGAATTAACGTAAGAATCAATACTGAGATCCATTTAAATGTCTTTTTGTTGTTGTATAGGATACTAGAATCTAAACTAAGAACAATCAGTGCAATGGTTTTGAGAGCTGCTTTACACCACTGCAGGTACTGCTTCACAGTAAGCATATTAGTTTTTATCTACTCGGCCTTTCAACTCTTCAAAAGAGTTTGTGACATTGCTTATAGAGGGGTCTTGATCTCGGATATGACCACTGACTACCTCAGTTTCATATTCGACCAGGTACTTATTAACTCCAATTAGCTAGTGATTTCTTCCGAGTCCAAAACCAAAGGAAGTTGGTTCACAGTACAGTCAAACCTCTCTATAACACCCTCGTTTGTTCTGAATATTTGCTGGTATATAAAACATATATTATAATAGATCATGAAGTTAGGTTCCAAACTTGGCTTTTATAGTGAAATACTGTTATATAAGGATGTTGTTATAGAGAGGTCTGACTGTATTTGATTCGCATATAACTATGACCATAAAAATGGTTGCACCCATTCCTTTATTTAAAACTAGTACCAAGAATTTAATCTCTCTCCTCTTTTTTCCTTTTTTCTGGATGTCACTTGAAGGAAATCA
Source organism: Nicotiana undulata (assembly GCA_005239495.1). Taxonomy (NCBI): domain Eukaryota; kingdom Viridiplantae; phylum Streptophyta; class Magnoliopsida; order Solanales; family Solanaceae; genus Nicotiana; species Nicotiana undulata. Next base: position 65,337 of record MDKH01163693.1, on the reverse strand, counting down.
AGAATCTACGCTCTATTAACCACTAAATTTAAATCTTTATGTTGAACATTAATGGTAACAAGCACCAGACAGTAACAAGAAGCAGACATCATCTTATCTCTATCCAAGAAAGAAAGAGAGAGAAAGAGAGAGAAAGAAAGAAGAGTGAACTGCATCTTAGTTGACTATCAAGCAGCCTAAATTTCAAACTTCTCTTAATGCTTTATTCTAGTTCTCCTCCACATTCACTGCAGATAATTCTTTCAGAAACACAAATTCTCATAAGCAGAATGTTGCACAGTTGGCAGGTTACCTCATTGTGTCTTCTTCTTCAGTAACCATACCAGTCATTCAACGGATGAACAACCAAAGCTCTCTCTGGAAGGCGGCTGTTGTTGCTGTTTGCATGTCATTTAGTGCTTTCATGGTCATTGCAGTCTCCGCTCTCTTATCAGGCTACAAGCTGTGCAAAAGGATCATATGGTAATGCACTGGGAATTGGATGCGCAGCCTTCAACTCCAGGATTGACAAAGCTAGCACAGAGTGTAATGGCACATAATTTCTTTACCATTTTTTTGTTTTCATCAAGAATGTTTGGCACATACCAACTGTCCCCGACTACACTATTGGTCTGGTAGAAGTTGGTAAGAAGAGGGTTCGGAAGTTTATAGCAAAGAAGAGATGATTTTTTGGTAGAAACTATCCATATTTTATTTGTGTCGTTGTCATGGTGAATAAACAGTATAAATAGAAGAGTATAAGCTAAGATTTTTTATTCAAAATAACAGCAACTTACAATTCTATATCTACAGAAAATGGTTTCCTGTATTTCCAATTATGCCCTGAAGACAATAATTAAACACGACTATATTCCCTTTTCTTCATCGGGAACGAAATTATTATCAATACTATAAAACACTAGCCATTCCATATATAACCAAAACAGTCAACCTTGATGAACAAAGAAGTAGGTACAGCTAAAAACCTACTGTTGTTGCCATTTCAACATTAGGAACACTAATTCACAGAGTATTTTTTAACATCTATTTATTAATATCCGGCATATCTTGAATAACATTTGTCTCAGATGACTTACATATATGATTCTAAATAAGTAGAGGTTGAAGCAACTCCTTCACCATACCATCAGATCCAATGTAGACTGCATCAGCACAATCTTTAAAAGGCAAAATATCATCTAAATTGACATGTTAATGGCAGGCAACAACATTTTCAGCTCTCACCATTAGTATACAAAATCCAGTTGCCTTTAGTGATTTGTCTTGTAGAAATTTGACAGAAGCATGTGCTATGTAGATTAATCTTCTGTAATGACAAGATTCCCCTCAGAAAATTCACAAGCCTGAATGGAGAGGGAAAGCTGCTTCTGCAGCTTTTTTACAACAAAGACTTCTGGCTCCTCACATATGGTCACCACCGTGCCCTTGCGGCCAAGCCTACCTGTACGCCCAGCTCGATGTGCATAATGAACTGAGTCAGTAGGTAACCCCAGATTAACTACAAGATCACATTCAGGTAAATCCAAGCCTCTAGCGGAAAGCTCATTTGTTAGCAGCACCCTGACCTCCCCATTTCTGAACTTCTTTAAGATAGTTGATCTTACAAGTTTGCTGAGATCACCATGTAACTCTGCAGCTTTCATACCACGAGCTTCTAGTTTGAAGACCGCATCTTTTAGTTGTTTTGTGTGGTTCATAAAAGCTATCACACACTTGGCATCCAGAGCATGCACACACCTTCTCAACATATCAACTTTGTGCTGTATCCTAGTAATAGTGTAATAATGCTGCAAATTAGGGGGTAAGCTCTGAACACTAGGCATAGCTTGTATATTTGAGGTTAAACTAGCAGTAGAAGGTGTTCCTGAGTTATTAACAGGTCCAGAAGGAGGGACAGACTCGAGCGGGACGACTTTATTGGCTTGGACGAGAAGTGGATCACAACCCCAACTTCTTGCTGCTCTTATAACTGAAAAGGGCACCGTTGCAGACACCATGATAGTCTGACGCGCAGATCGCTTGACAAGTGGAGTATTTGACTCTCCCCCACGTGCACCAGGTCTTCTCCCCACATGGTCTAATATCCGCTGCATGTCCTCCCGGAAATTGATAGCAAGGAGCTGATCAACTTCATCCAATACCAAGTAACGACAACCGTGGGTAGGAAGCTTTCCAGCTGCACTAATCTCTGCTATCCGTCCAGGTGTCCCCACCACGATGGCAGGCTTATTCTTCCTCATAGCTTCCTCCTGTCTTGATCGGTTTGCACCCCCTACAAGTTGCTGGACTAGTTTCTTATCTGCTGGTCCTAATAGCTTTTCGACTTCCCTGACAATCTGCATGCCAAGTTCCCTTGAAGGAGCTACTATTACTGCTTCAATGTCCACTTTGTTCCCCTTTCCATTGCCATTTAAAAGTTCCAGTTCCCCCCTCAACGGACCGACTCTTGACAATATAGGAAGGAGATAAGCTAATGTTTTTCCTGAACCTGTGTAGGACTGAATCACAACATCGTGATTTTTAAGAATAGTTGGAACTGCAGCAGCCTGAACATCAGTTGGAACCGTAAAGCCTTCCTTCTCTAGCCTTTCAACCAACAATGGTGGAAGGCCAAGCTCTGAAAATGATTCCACAGCAAATGGTGCAGTCATTATATCTACGGGGTTTCTCTCCTTAACCAATCCGGCTTTATTTCCACTAACTCTTTTGTTCACTCTGCTCTTGGGGACCTCTATTGTTGAAACACCCTGCTGGAGCTTATTTTTCTCATTTCCACTAACTGTCTTAACTTCATTCTTCAATCCAAGGCTAGCTAGAGTGAGGGATCCACTGTCACTCAAAAAGCGAATATTGCCTCGAAATGGAGCTATCCTTGTAAACTGTGAAACTTTTCTCAAAGATAAAGAATCCCCAACTAACAAGAGGGCCCTTGTTAGCACTAAAACAGGCATGATTTTTCTAGCACTTGTTTGCCTAGCTGCTATCAAATGGACGAACTCAAAAATGATATGACTATTTACAATGCCAAAATCCTCTCAAGCAGCAAACTATCTCACCGATCAGACTGCAACAAGAATGTTAAAATCTCAAATATATATATATAAAAATATTAGGACCTATGACAAGTAAAATTAAGATTTTACATATCTACATTCTTTTTACTAGAAATTCAGATGTAGTGACAGAGGTATGCCTCTTTGTGCTGTAATATCCCTCTTTGAGAAAAAGGAAAAGAAATTAACATTAGAGAAAAAGGCATGTCAAACATAACTCAAGCAATAAATTCACTATGTCCCAATCAAAACTTGTTGGTGTCTGTTATATGAATTCTCCATATCAATTCCGCTCCCCCATCAATACATCCTATTTTTTTTACCTGTGTTTGTTAAGCTTTGAAACCCACCTTAGGTACTAAGTGGTGTTCTATCCTCCCTAACTAAACAAAGTTCTTTGTGTTCATCTCATACCAACACCAAATAATTTGTCTTTAAAGGCCATGAGCAGAAGAAGCAATTTTTAAAAGATTACTTGTGCACTCTTTAACAGTGAAGCCTGCACAACAAGACAATCTAACAGAGACATCAATCATTCAGGACAAATTTTGCCATTTGCTGAAACCCCAGAAAGCAGACATTTTGTCAAACACATGGTGACCAACTCAACTCTTATTTCAACACACCGAACTCAACTCTCATTTCTACACACCTATGCATCCACTATCACATTCAACGTATAAGTGAAGTATTTTTAAAGTTTTCTACATTCAAAAGAGTGAATTGAAGGTCTTTTACCTTATGCTTCTGTTCTCCACCTTAGCTGCTGCTAGCATTCTGTTCGTAGCGAAAGACAACCATATCCTGCTTCTTATCATTTTGATAACCACAAGGCCCAGTTATGAAATATCCCGTTCTATTGGGCAAGTCCACAAACTTTAGCTCCTTTTTGGGCTACAGCCCAATTTATTTGGACAAACTACAAAATTAATCGATCGACTGAAATTAATTGCATTTACTAATCAAAAAGTATATAAAATATGTATATTATATTTTGTCAGCTATTATTTTTTAGAGCGTCTAAAATATACATTGCTCAATTTGTTTTTAGAACTAACCTGGTCGCCCAATCTTCCTCTTGTTTAAAATTTTAAGAAAAAACGAACTTCAGATGCTTGAACTAGAAAACACTTTGGGCTTTGTTTTATTTTGTCTGATTGTTTGAATTTGGTTTGAGAGAAATGATTACTTTCAGGAAATTAAACGATTGATGTTTAATGCTGAGTACTTCCGACTTCGAATCTCATCATTCTGTTTGAAAAACAGTATAATTTGTGTCAATATCGAGAAAAAGAGGCTCAGTTTAATTTATACTTACTATCAATATTTGCTATTACATGAACTTGTACACCTGTTAAAAAAGCCATGTAATTTTTTTTATTATTTGAACTCGTATAGTGAAGAAATTGAAAGATTTCGAAATCCAATCATTGATTGAAATATTGTATCATGTGTCTAGTCTATATAGAATACCACTTTTTTATACAAAATTTCCTATGTATTGTGCATATATACGTTCTTCTATCATTTGCACTATTGTAACATAATTCGTCCTATGTGTACTATGTATAAGAAATATATACAAATGTAAAAGACAACTAATTACAGTAAATAAAGTTCTAGACTATTCCATATCTATTTGTTGCCACACCAGCTAGAATGTAATTGCAATTGTGAGTGTAATATGGATGGTCTGATTGGATGGCACGTGGCACGATTAGGAGTGAGGGCAGAATGGTCCTTTGACTTGACCATAGGAGATGTTAATTCAGACCTAACTAGGTTACGTCATGTACTTTCAATCTTATCCGAAATTCCCTTCTCACTGCTTCTTCTCTCATCGATGGACAAGGAAGAATAAATATTCCGATCAACATCTTCAACCTTTTCTCGATCAACTTCGTCGTCAACACCCCCCCCCCCCCCCCCCCCCCCCTAAGTTGGAGGGTGTTGAATACACACCCAACTTGCGGAGCAAGTTATGATGCTTTAGGCATGTTAGCGATTTAGTGAACAGATCAGCTAGTTGGTGCTGAGATCGGACAAAGGATAATGAAATTAAACCGGCAAGGAACTCTTGTCTCACAAAATGACAATCAATTTTCACATGTTTCGTTCTTTCATGGAAGACCGGGTTCTTCGCAATGTGGATTGCAGCCCAACTGTCTAAATGAAGGGGAATTGGATGTTCTATTGGTGTTGAAAGATCATCGAAAAGGAGAATCAGCTAGGTGAGTTCTGCAACTACCCATCTCATAGACCTATATTCAGCCTGGGCAGAACCGAGAGAAATTGACATTTGTTTCTTTGATTTCGAGGAAATTGGTAAGGATGTGAGGGAGATATAGAAGCCACTTACCGATTTCCTTGAATCTGGGCAAGAAGCCCAATCGGAATCACAGAATGCTTGAAGCTTGAATGATGATGACGCTGACAGAAAAAGTCCATGACCTGGATCTCTAAGAAGGTACCGACGGACTCGTAGAGCAACTTCTAGGTGCGGCTGGCCAGGATCTTGCATATATTGACTCAAATATTGTACGGTAAATGAAAAATCCGGTCGCGTATGAGTTAGGTAATTCAATTTACCAACCAAGTGTCGGTACAATGTTGGATCTGGAATGATATCACCCTTGTTGGTAACAAGTTTCTGGGTTGGATCTAAAGGTGAAGACACAGTATCCAGACAATTGAACTCTTTGAGCAAATCCAAAGTGAACTTTTGTTGAGTCAAGATTAAACCAAATGATTCCCGGACAACTTCCATCCCTAAAAAGTATTGTAAGTTTCCAAGTTCCTTAATTTTGAATTCTTGATAGAGGAAAGCTTTTAGTGAATTTAGTTCCCCTAGGTCGTTCCAAGTTAGCACAATGTCGTCTACATAAACTGCTAAAAATGGAAATTGAAGTTCTATTTCTCTTGAAAAATAAGGAATAGTCATTTAGGGAATGCGAATAACCTTTGAAATTTAGTGCACCTATGAGTTATGAATACCACTTTGTGAAGCTTGTCGAAGTCCATAAAGCGACTTGTTTTACTTGCAGACATGTTTGGGAGTTGGGACAGTCATACCAGCCGGAAACTTCATATAGACTTCTTCGTTTAAATCTCCATGTAGAAAGCGTTATTAACGTCTAATTGATATAACCCACATCCTTTCTTGACTGCAGTAGCCAATAGACATCTAATTGTGGTCATTTTGACCACATGTGAGAATGTCTCATCGAAATCTATTCCTTCACGTTATACATCTCCTCTGATGACTAATCTTGCTTTCAAACACTCAATACTTCCATATGAATGTTGTTTAACCTTGTATACCCATTTTCATGACATAGCCTTTTTATTTGGAGTAAGTTCAACTACATCCCAAGTGTCATTTTGTACTAATGAATCACTCTCTTTCTGCATTGCCTCTTTCCATCCAGGATGATGGGCTGCGTGATTAAAGGTTAGTGGTTCTTGAACATTTGAAAGGCAATTTAGGAACTTCTGATTTGAGCTTGAAAGTGTATAAATGAGTAAGAAGTGGGTGTAATAGGGGAACGAAAACAAGAACCACTTACATCCGTTTACTGAGTTGCATTAGTAACATAGTCACTCAAATAGGAAGGAGTTTTACTGACTCTTAAGGACTTTCTAAGTATGGCTGGTGATTCTCTATTTCCGGGTTGATGACTTGGCACCGATACATACATTTCTGGATGGGAAGGAGAATTGTGAATCCTTGTGGATCTTCAGAATGCAATAGGTGATCTCCTACTTACAGTTTGAGGATTTTGTGTAGGAACTTCTTGGTTGTTAGGTTCCAAAAAATGGTCTGAGTCTTCTTCTGAATTTCCAAAAAATAAATCTTGAACATCAATATTTTGTTTCGATGAATCTCAAAGGGAAAAAATAGGTTACTAGATTTTTGTGGATCTGATAGAGGAAAAAGGATAAATATCTTCATGAAACACTACATACCTAGATACAAGAGTCTTTTGTGTGTTTAAGTTAAGAACTTTGTATCCTTTATTACCATGTGGATACCCCAGGAAAACACAAGGTAAAGCCGTTGGATCAAACTTTGTCCTATGAGATGTAAGAGTGGAGACAAAACATAGACATCCGAAACACTTAAGTCTGAAATAATCAGGTTTAGCCTTAAAGATGATTTCATAAGGTGTCTTGAACCTAAGTACCATTGAAGGAAACATGTTAATCAAATGTGTTGTTGTCAACACACAGTCTCCCCAAAACTTTACTGGTAGATGTGATTGATATAGTAAAGCGCTTGAGATTTCCAAAAGATGCTTGTGCTTTCTTTCAACAATTCTATTTTCTTGAGGAGTCCTAACACAAGTTGTCTGATGCACAATCCCTTGTTTTAAAAAATATTCTGCCTGTACCTTTCCTGTTTCAAGCTCGAAAGTATTGTCTGAACGTTGCTTTAATTTTACTCTGAATTTGTCTCTTTACCATGGCTAAAAAGAATTGTAAAACTGGAAAAGCATTTGACTTTGTGCTAAAAAGATATGTTCAAATCTTCCTACTATAATCATCTTCTATAGTTAGGGAATATTTGTATCCATCATATGCGTTTGTATTGTACGGACCCTAAGTATCTATGTGGATTAATTCAACAACAGATTTAGTAGTGATAGAACTGTTTGGAAATGGCAACTTTGACTACCTAGTCATTGGACAAATAACACAAGGTATAGAAAAATTATCACAAGAACTAGGAATAGGTAAAATCTTCTTCATATTACTCAAAGGCATAAGGCCTAACCGATGGTGCCATAACTTGTTCTTTACATCTGAAAGACTGGAAAAGGAAAATAAAACTGAAGATTTCTTCTGATTACACAGATTCCATCCTAGAACAACTCTATTACTAAAATAAGATGTCTTCTTGGAAATGAGTTCCAAATGCCTTGATTCCAGAATATAAAGTCCACAACTCTCCTTACCAATCACCAAAGGCTTTTTCATTGAAGGGGCTGTAGAAAACAAAATAAATAAGTGAATAATATGTCATAGTTGCTTTGCTTACACCATTTGAGAACTGATAACAAATTGAGTATGAGGGTTGGGACATATAAGACATTATGAAGAGTAAGGTTAGAAAGAATTTAACTGATCCTGAATGAGTTACTTTAACCTTAGATGAATTAGGCAGGTTTACATTCAAAGGTTTAGGTAGAAGATTCATGTTAAAGAGACAACATTCATCAAAAGTCATATGTTCAAATGCACCACCATCTTATATCCATGTTTGATTGTTGTTATGTGCAAAACAGGTTGTACAGTTGTGTGAAAAATATATACCAGCTAGGTTAACATCTGCATTGTTCTTAGTAGGGGTGGACATAGTTTGGACAAACCCGAATCCAAACCGAAATTCGAATTTTTTGGATTTTTGGATTATGGATTGGAGTTCGGATTTTATTTTTAAAAATTTTGGATTGGATTTTAGATTTGGGATTTCAAAATTTCGGATATCCGAAAATCCAAAACTTTTGTACCTTATATATAGCCTTACTAGTTAGACATTATCTCATTACGACATTAATCATATACTCCCTCCGGTCCAAAATAAGTGATTTTTTGCTTGTTTTCACACATATTAAGAAATCCACCTTTTAACATTAATTAGCAATGAAATTGACCATATTAGCCTTTACTATCCCACATAAATACTCCTAACACATATTCCAACACTATTTACTCCAAGGACAATGTAGAAAAAAAATAATCATTTCATTCTCGAAATCTGAAAAAATCACTCATTTTGGACCACAAGAAAAAAGCCAAAAATCACTTATTTTGGACCGTAGGGAGTACATACCTAATATTAATAAGTCTAATCTCTAATAGTATTATGCCCATTAAACATCAGTCCGTATATTCAATACAAATCACTAAGTCTAATATGAGATTCTCTACTAAATTAAATGTAATGTAGGTTTTTTTTCTCTCTCACGTCTCACCTACACAACCACACCATACATGCGTTTGTATACATTGAAGAGTCAAGGCCGAAGTTGACTAAAGATTTAATTTTAAGGTCACCTTTCCTAGTTAATGTTTTAATTTATAATAATATAATTTGAATCAGTGTGATCTATTACATATTCGAGACCTTTTTTCTTGAAGAGACATTATATAGAGTCTAGAAGATATCAAAAACTAAAGCATCTTTTGATTACCATTTTGCTACTTCATTTAAATGATTTTTTTTATGTCGAGTATTTTCTATAAGCTTGACTTATATGCTTAATAGTCAGAACCAAAAATCCAAAAATTCAATACGATTAATCCGAAATCGAACTTATATAATTCGATCCAGTTCGAAATTATTTGGATTGGATTTGGATTGTAATTTTCTCAATTGGAAAAGCAAAATTTCAAACCGCAATTTTATGTTCAATCCGGACTGCCCGAACACCCGCCCCTGGTTCTCAAAGCTACTGGCAGCTTGCTTTCCCATCTGCACCTGTTGTAGTGTGGTGATCCAAAGGATCATCTTATGAATTAAGACTCAATTCTGGATTCATTAGCCTTAAAAAGATTAATTTTATTTACTTCAATTTGCGTGTGCAGTCAGGGCGTGAATCCAGAAAGCCTTTATGTGAAAATACCTGAAATAATAATTTTTGAGAGTTAAAATTAATTTTTAGTTGACTTTGGTCAACCCTTTGAATAAAGGGATCCGTACTCGTGTTCCGACGGTCCCGGGAGGTCCGTAGTAAAATATGGGACTTGGGCGTATGCCTGGAATCGAATTCCAAGATCCCTAGATCGAGAAATGAAATTTTTGATGAAAATTGTTAAATTGAAATTTAAAAGAATAAAGAAATGAATTAATGTTTCAACTCGTTGGAATCGGGGCCGTATTTTGGTTACGGAGCCCGGTACATGCCTATTATAACATATATGGTGTGTCTGTGAAAGTTGGTGGAAATCAGAGTTTATTTGATGTGATTCAGACATCCGGTTGAGAAATTAGTGAATTTGAAGTGTTCTTGAGGAATTCATGAGTTTTGGTGCTAAATTTGTAGTTTAGGTGTTATTTTTGTGATTTGATCGCACGAGCAAGTTCGTATGATATTTTTAGACTTGCGTGTATGTTTGGTTTGGAGCTCCGAGGGATCGGGTGAGTTTCGGGTAGGCTTCGGGATGTTTTGAACTTATATAAATCTGTTGTCATAACTGTTTCTAGTGCACTGATGCTTTATTCTTCGCGATCGCCAAGAATAAATAGGTTGGGCGTCGTTTTGTTCTACGTGAACGTGAAGCACTGGGGGATTACCCTTCGCGAACGCGACCAGGCTACCGCGAACGCAATGAGTTATGGGCCTAAGGGAGGGGAGTCTCGAATTGTTCTATGCGAACGCGACCACCTGATCGGAAACGCGATAAACAACGTGAGTAATGCTTCGCGAACGCGTACAATACATCGCGAACGCGAAGGCCATTGGGCCTCAACTCTCCGTGATCGCGGTAGGCCCATCACGAACGCGATGAAGGTCTGTCGAGCGATTAAAAACAGAACATAAACACGGGAATAAGCCATTCTTTCATATTTTCAAAACCAAGAAGACCTAGAGGCGATTTTCAAGAGACAAGTTCTTCCTCAAAGTGTTGGTAAATGATTCTAAACTATTTTCTTTCTATTACCCATTGTTTTTCATCACTTTTCAATCAAAAATCAAGGGATCCCATGGTGGAAATTGGGGGTTTGGGTAGAATTAGAAAATTTTGCATAATTGGAATTTAGACCTCGAATTGGGGTCGGATTTCGAAACTAACTCCATATTCGGGCTCAGGGGTGAATGGGTAAACAGAATTTAGTCCGAACCCTGAGTTTGGACCAAGCGGGCCCGAGGTCGGTTTTTATCCTTTTTTGGGAAAACTTAGGAAAACTATGATTATGCATTAAAGTTAATTCCTTTAGCAATAATTAATGATATTGAACTAATTTTGATTTGATTCGAGTGGGTTGGAGGTGAATTCTAAAGGAAAAGCTGTACTTGAGCAGTGAGTGGCCTGCGAAATTGAGGTAAGTGTTTGGTCTAACCTTGACTTGAGGGATTAGGAATCCCCGACTTAATTGCTATGTGAAAATTCATGCGTGTGGCATATATGTGAGGTGACGAGTACATATGCGCCACCAAATTATCTTTTTAGCATGTTCTCTTCCCCGCTTCCAATTTATTATATTCCTGACTTAGTTGTTTCATGATTATTGATGCTTCCATGTCTACTTGTTTTGTTAGATATTGTTTCACCTATTTGAAAGTATTAAACGTTCCTTAGCTTCATTGTGGTAAATTAATGATTGAGCTGGTTGTCAGTGTTTCATGATACATTTCGGTTGGTTTCGCTGCGTAGTAATAATTGTTGAAGTTTCTTAATTGTACAACTTTCCATTTAAATTGGTTGAGACATAAATGTTGAGAGGGATTTTGATCTAAATTGTGAAACCCTTATTATAAATGGTGAAATGTGATTGTTTGGTGGGAGCGGGTTGCACGCCACAACAAGGAGTAATAAGGGTGGACAGGTGGGATCAGGTTGCACGCCGCAACAAGGAGTAATAAGGGAGAATGTTCATGTTGTTACTGTTTATATGACGGAAACTTGAATAGCCACTGTTTTATTTTGTTGTTTCCATATTCTACTCTTACCGTGATTTAAAATTGTAACATAAAAATTCTCGTAAGGATTGGTTATACCTGAGATCTGGGAAGATAGCTGAGTTATTTATTTATTTACTGCAAGTTACTGTTTCATTTAGTTTAGTATTTCCTTTTTGCTTTATTAAACATTATATACAAGTTATACTATAAATGCCCCGCCGTAGCCTCGTCACTACCTCGTCGAGGTTAGGCTCAGCACTTACCAGTATATGGGGTCGGTTGTACTAATACTTCACTCTGCGCTTCTTGTGCAGATCTAGGTTTCGATCAGAGTTTATTTCGAGTAGTAGTTGATTATTCGCACGGAGACACGAGGTAGATCTGCTGACGTCCGCAGATTCCTGGAGTCTTTTCCATATTATTTATTTACTATTTTATTTAATTCAAAACAGTCATATATTCTCTTTGAGCCAAATACTTGTAGTCAATTCTTAGTAGTTTGTGAATTGTGACTCCAAAAACCCTGGGTAGTTAGTTATTAGCATTAGTTTCGTGGTTTCATTTCATTATTCCATACATTATTGTTGGTATCATTATTGGATAATATTAGATTTCGTATATGTTTTGAATTGTTTTAAATGTTGAACCCTCTGATGTTGGCTTGCCTAGCAAGTACTGTGTTAGGCGCCATCACGGTCCCGACGGTGGGAATTCGAGTTATGACAAGTTGGTATCAGAGCACTAGGTTTCCTAGGTCTCACAATTCACGGACAAGCTTAATAGAGTCTGAGGGATCGGTACAGAGACGTCTGTACTTATCTCTCAGAGGCTATAAAGTTGGAGCAAGTTCACTTTATTTCTAGTCTGTCGTGCGATTCTTGTTATCCCAATACTGATTACCCTCTTCTATTCTTATTCTCTCGCAGATAGCGAGAACACATACCTCTTATTTCGCTGACCAGCAGCCAGATCCTCCAGCAGCAGCAGCTCCTACAAGGGGCAGAGGCCGAGGCAGGGGCAGGGCTCAGCCTAGTGCTCAAGCAACAACTCCAGCTGCAGAGCCCCGGATAGAGCTTGATGAGGGGGCTCCATCTCAGACCGTTCCCGCGGGACCAACTCAGGTCCCATAAGGGTTTATTGCTACCCCGGTGCTTCAGGATGCCTTGGTCTGACTAGTGGGCCTTATGGAGAGTGTAACCCAGACTGGCGCATTCCCCGTGGCAGCAGCCGTATCTCAAGCTGGAGGAGGGGTCCAGACTCCTGCTACCCACACTCCTGAGCAGATTACTCCTCAGATTTAGAACCCAACAGCCAATCCAATTGGGGTAGTTCAGCCAGTTGCTGCAGCACCGCTTGTTGATGGGGCAACTATTTCCTCCGATGCTTTATGGAGATTGGACAGGTTTATCAAGCTTTTCCCTGTTCATTTCAGCGGCACCGCTTTAGAGAATCCACAGGAATACCTTGATAGTTGTCATGAGATTCTTCGAAACATGTGTATTTTCGAGACCAACGGGGTCGATTTCGCTGCCTTTCATATGACCGATTCTGCCAAGAAATGGTGGAGGGATTATCTATTGACTAGACTAGCTGGGTCACCTGCTCTGACTTGGGATCAGTTTTCACATCTCTTCTTGGAGAAGTTCCTGCCTATCACTACTAGAGAGGAGCGTCGTCGTCAGTTTGAGCGTCTTCAGCAGGGCAGCATGACTGTTACCCAGTGTGAGACTCGCTTTGTGGATTTGGCCCGTCATTCTAATCTTTTGCTACCCACAGAGACAGAGGGTTAGGAGATTTATTGAGAGTCTTGCTCAGCCGATCAGATTGTAGATGGCTAAGGAGATAGGGAGCGATATATCTTTCCAGGATGCGGCCAATGTGGCCAGGAGAGTTGAGGTGGTTCTCAGATTGGAAGGTCAAGGGTTAGATAAGAGACCTCGCCATTCTAGTGGATTCAGCGGTGCCTCATCTGGAGGCGGGGTTACTTTCAGTAAAGTCCATTTTTCTAGGCCATTTCATTCAGCACTTCAGGCATCTCATGGTACCTCAGGTGGTCGTGGTTCTTATATGCCTCCTTCTACTCAGCCAGCCTATAGTTCACTACCAGCTCCTATCAGAGCACCTCCTCTTCAGAGTTATTATCGTGGTCAGCCGGTTCGTCAGGGTCAGCCTCAGTTTTCACAGTCACAGTATCAGGATGGATGCTTTGAGTGTGGTGAGTATGGGCATATTCGGAGAGCCTGTCCGAGATTTTTGGGTAGTCAGCCTCAGTATCAGGGTTCTCTTGCTATAGATCTGGCACCACCTGCCACACTACCTGCCCAGCCAGCCAGGGGTAGGGGTCAGGTAGCCAGAGGTAGGGGCCAGATTGTTAGAGGTGGAGTTCAGCTCGCTAGAGTTGGAGGTCCGCCTGTCATAGGTCATCCCAGAGACATGGTTCAGGGTGGTGGGGCCCGACCGTGCTTGTATGCATTTCCATCTAGACCTGAGGCGGAGTCCTCCGATGCTGTTATCTCATGTACCGTTTCAGTTTGCAATAGAGATGCTTCAGTTCTGTTTGATCCGGGGTTTACTTACTCTTATGTGTCATCTTACTTTGTTTCATATTTGGTTGTGCCCCACGATTCCTTGAGTGTACCTATTTTTGTGTCGACGCCCGTGGGGGATGCTATCGTAGTATATCGTGTTTATCGCTCGTGTGTGGTCGTTATTGAGGGTCTTGAAACCAGTGTAGACCTTTTGCTTCTTGACATGGTTGATTTTGATGTCATATTGGGTATGGATTGGCTGTCGCCTTATTATTCCATATTATACTGTCACGCCAAGACAGTGGCCTTAGCTTTGCCGGGGTTGCCCCGATTAGAGTGGAAAGGGACTCCTGGTCATTCTTCCAGCAAGGTTATTTCTTATACGAAGGGTTCGTCGTATGGTCGAGAAGGGATGTTTGGCTTATTTGGTTCATGTTCGTGATTCTAATGTTGAGGCTTCTTCTATAGATTCGGTGCCTATTGTTCATGAGTTTCCCAAGGTGTTTCCTGCAGACCTGCCAGGGATGCCACCCGATAGAGATATTGATTTTTGCATTGATGTGGCTCCAGGCACTCAGCCCATTTCTATTCCTCCATACCGGATGGCCCCACCAGAGTTGAAAGAATTGAAGGAACTGGTGCAAGATTTACTTGATAAGGGCTACATTAGACCTGTGTCTCGCCTTGGGGTGCACTGGTTTTTTTTGTGAAGAAGAATGATGGATCAATGAGAATGTGTATAGATTACCGTGAGTTGAATAAAGTCACCATCAAGAATAAGTATCCATTGCCGATAATTGATGATCTATTTGATCAGCTTCAGGGCGCCAGGGTGTTTTCAAAAATTGATTTGAGATCGGATTACCATCAATTGAAGATTAGGACATCCGATGTCCCTAAGATAGCCTTTCAGACGAGGTATGGGCACTATGAATTTCAGGTGATGTCTTTTGGATTGACTAATGCCCCATCTACATTTAAGGACTTGATGAATCGAGTTTTCAAGCCTTATCTGGATTCCTCTGTAATTTTGTTCATTAATGATATTCTAATATACTCCCGCAGTCGGGAGGAGCATGAGCAGCACCTCCGGATAGCGCTTCAGACTTTGAAGGATAGTAAGTTGTATGCAAAATTTTCAAAGTGCAAGTTCTGGTTGGATTCAGTAGCTTTCTTGGGTCATATCGTATCAGCAGAGGGAATTTAGGTAGATCCTAAAAAGATAGAGGCAGTCAGGAACTGGCCTAGACCCACTTCAGCCATGGAGATCAGGAGCTTCTTGGGTTTGGCAGGTTACTACCATCATCTTGTGGAGGGGTTTTCATCTATATCAGCCCCGGTGACTAAGTTGACTCAGAAGAGTGTGGGGCGAGCTTTAAGAAGCTGAAGACACCCTTGACTTCAGCATCGGTGTTGGTGTTACCATCAGGTTCATGATCTTTCACGGTATATTGTGATGCCTCTCGTCTTGGGCTAGGAGCGGTATTGATGTAGGAGGGCAGGGTGATTGCATATGTGTCTCGGTAGTTGAAGGTTCATGAGAAGAATTATCCTGTCCATGATTTAGAGTTGGCAGCCATTGTTCACGCATTGAAGATAGGAGACACTATCTCTATGGTATGCCGTGTGAGGTTTTCATGGACCATCGCAGTCTTCAATACTTGTTCAAGCAAAAGGATCTTAATTTGAGGCAGAGGAGATGGTTAGAGTTATTGAAAGACTATGACGTCACTATATTGTATCATCCGGGGAAGGCCAATGTGGTGGCCGATGCATTGAGTAGGAAGGCAATGAGTATGGGTAGCCTTGCATTCATTCCAGTCGGTGAGAGACCGTTAGCTTCAGATATTCAGACTCTGGCCAATCAGTTCGTGAGGTTGGATATTTCGCTCAGCCGTGTTTTAGCTTGTACAGTCGCTCGATCTTCCTTATTTGAGCGTATCAGAGATCGGCAGGATGATGAACCGCACTTGATGGTCCTTAGGGACACAGTTCGGCACAGTGGTGCCAAGCATGTTACAGTTGGAGATGATGGTGTTTTGAGGATGCAGGGCCGAGTGTGTATGCCTAATGTTGATGGGCTTCGTGAGTTGATCCTTGAGGAGGCTCACTATTCTAAGTAGTCCATTCACCCGTGTGCTGCCAAATGTACTAGGACCTACGATAGCATTATTGGTGGCGAAGGATGAAGAAGGATATTGTTTCTTATGTGGCTCGTTGCTTGAATTATTAACAGGTAAAGTACGAGCATCATAGACCCGGTGGTTTACTTCAGCAGATAGAGATTCTTGAGTGGAAGTGGGAGCGTATCACTATGGACTTCGTTGTTGGGATCCCATGGACTCAAATAAAGTTCGACGTCGTTTGGGTTATTGTGGATATGCTGAATAAATCAGCACATTTCATTCCAGTGGAAAGTACTTATACCTTGGAGCGGTTGGCAGAGATATATATATTCGGGAGATTGTTCGCCTTCACGGGGTGCCCGTGTCTATCATTTTTGATTGAGGTACGCAATTTACCTCGCACTTTTGGAGGGCAGTTCAGCGTGAGTTGGGTACACGGGTTGAGTTGAGCACAACATTCCATCCTGAGATGGACGGGCAATCTGAGCATACTATTCAGATCTTGGAGGATATGCTCCGTGCCTGTGTTATTGACTTTGGAGGTTCTAGGGATCAGTTCTTGCCGTTAGCGGAATTTGCCTATAATAATAGCTACCGGTCGAGAGAGGCTCAGTTATTGGGTACATACTTAGTTCAGGAGGCCTTGGAGAAGGTCAAGATTATACAGGATCGCCTTCGTACAGATCAGTCCAGGCAAAAGAGTTATGCCGACTGTAAAGTTTGTGATGTCGTGTTCATGGTTGGAGAGAGGGTATTACTTCAGGTATCTCCCATGAAGGGTGTTATGAGATTTGGGAAGAAGGGCAAGTTAAGCCCTAGGTATATCAGACCATTTGAGATTCTCGAGAGAGTGGGGGAGGTAGCTTATAGACTTGCGTTGCCTCCAAGGTTATCCTTAGTTCATCCGGTATTCCATGTGTCTATGCTCCGGAAATATCACGGTGACCCATCCCACGTATTAGATTTCAGCTTTGTCCAGTTGGACAAAGATTTGACTTATGAGGAGGAGCTGGTAGCCATTCTAGACCCGCTGGTTCGTCAGTTGAGGTCAAAGAGTTACCCTTCAGTTCGAGTGCACTGGAAAGGTCAGCCTGTTAAGGCAGCTACTTGGGAGTCCGAGTTAGACATGCAGAGTAGATATCCCCACTTGTTCGCCAGCTCAGGTACTTTTCTATGTCCGTTCAAGGACGAACGTTTGTTTTAGAGGTGGAGATTGTGATGACCCAAGGGGTCATCTTATGAATTAAGACTCCATTCCGGGCTCATTAGCCTTAAAAAGATTAATTTTATTTACCTGGATTTACGTGCGCAGTTCGGGCGTGAATCCGGAAAGCCTTTATGTGAAAATACCTGAAATAATAATTTTTGACAGTTAAAATTGAATTTTAGTTGACTTTGATCATCTCTTTGAGTAAACGGACCCGGACTCATGTTCTGAAGGTCCCGGGAGGTCCGTAGTCGAATATGGGACTTGGGCGTATGCCCGGAATCGAATTCCGAGGTCCCTAGCTCGAGAAATGAAATGTTTGATGAAAATTGTTAAACTTAAATTTAAAGGAATTAAAGAAATGAATTAATGTTTGAACTCATTGGTATCGGGCCCGTATTTTGGTTCCGGAGCCCGGTACAGGCCTATTATAACATATATGTTGTGTCTGTGAAATTTGGTGGAAATCGGAGTTTATTTGACGTGATTCGGACGTCTGGTTAAGAAATTAGTGAATTTGAAGTGTTCTTGAGGAATTCAGGAGTTTTGGTGCTAAATTCGTAGTTTTAGGTGTTATTTTTGTGATTTGAACACACGATCAAGTTCGTATGATGTTTTTAGACTTGCGTGCATGTTTGGTTTGGATCCCCGAGGGCTCGGGTGAGTTTCGGGTAGGCTTCAGGATGTTTTGAACTTATAAAAATATGTTGTCATAACTGTTTCTGGTGCACTGATGCTTTGTTCTTCGTGATCGCGAAGTCTCTCCCGCGATCACGAAGAGTAAATGGGCTGGGGGTCGTTTTGTTCTACGCGAACGCGTAGCACTGGTCGCGAATGCAAAGCACTGGGGGATTACCCTTCGTCAACGCGACCAGGATACCGCGAATGCGATGAGTTATGGGCCTGGGGGAGGGGAGTCTCGAATTGTTCTACGCGAACGCGACCACCTAATCGCGAATGCGATGGCCAACGTGAGTAACGCTTCGCGAACGCGTACAATACATCGCGAACGCGAAGGCCATTGGGCCGCAACTCTTCGCAATCGCGGTAGGCCTATCGCGAACGCGATGAAGGCCTGCCGAGCGATTAAAAACAGAACATAAACACGGG
Organism: Nicotiana undulata; assembly: GCA_005239495.1. NCBI lineage: Eukaryota > Viridiplantae > Streptophyta > Magnoliopsida > Solanales > Solanaceae > Nicotiana > Nicotiana undulata. The sequence goes on along the minus strand of MDKH01163693.1, from coordinate 46,686 downwards.
AATAATCCAGTCTTTCATATTTTCAAAACCAAGAAGACCTAGAGGCGATTTCAAGAGACAAGTTCTTCTCCAAAGTGTTGGTGAACGATTCTAAACTATTTTCTTTCGATTACCCATTGTTTTTCATCACTTTTCAATCAAAAATCAAGGGTTCCCATGGTAGAAATTGGGGGTTTGGGTAGAATTAGGGAATTTTGCATAATTGGAATTTAGACCTCGAATTGGGGTCGGATTTCGAAACTAACTCCATATTCGGGCTCGAGGGTGAATGGGTAAACAGAATTTAGTCCGAACCCCGAGTTTGGACCAAGCGGGCCCGGGGCCGATTTTTAACCTTTTTGGGAAAACTTAGGAAAACCATGATTATGCATTAAACTTAATTCCTTTAGAAATAATTAATGATATTGAACTAATTATGATTAGATTCGAGTGGGTTGGAGGTGAATTCTAAAGGAAAAGTTATACTTGAGTAGTGAGTGGCCTACGAAATTGAGGTAAGTGTTTGGTCTAACTTTGACTTAAGGGATTAGGAATTCCCGACTTAATTGCTATGTGAAAATTCATGTGTGTGGCGTATAAGTGAGGTGACGAGTACCTATGTGCCACCAAATTATCTATTTAGCGTGTTCTCTTCCCCGTTTCAAATTTATTATATTCCTGACTTAGCTGTTTCATGATTATTGGTACTTCCATGTCTACTAATTTTGTCTACTTATTTTGTCTACTTGTTTTGTTAGATATTGTTTCACCTATTTGAAAGTATTAATTGTTCCTTAGCTTCATTGTGGTACATTAATGGTTGAGCTGGGTGTCAGTGTTTTATGATACATTCTGGTTGGTTTCGATGCGTAGTAATACTTGGTGAAGTTTCTTAATTGTACAACTCTCCGTCTACATTGGTTGAGACATAAATGTTGAGAGGGATTTTGATCTAAATTGTGAAACCCTTATTATAAATGGTGAAATGTGATTGTTTGGTGGGAGTGGGTTGCACGCCGCAACAAGGAGTGATAAGGGTGGACAAGTGGGATTGGATATATATTGAGGAGTAATAAGGGTGGACATGTAGGATCGGGTTGCACACTGCAATAAAGAGTAATAAGGGAGAATGTTCATGTTGTTACTGGTTATATGACGGAAACTGGAATACCCACTATTTTATTTTGTTGTTTCCATATTCTGCTCTTATCGTGATTTAAAATTGTAACATGGAAATTCTCGTAAGGATTGGTTATAGCTGAGATTTGGGAAGATAGCTGAGTTATTTATTTATTTACTGCAAGTTATTGTTTCATTTAGTTTAGTATTTCCTTTTTGCTTTATTAAACACTATATACAGATTATACTATAAATGCCCTGCCGTAGCCTCGTCACTACCTCATCGAGGTTAGACTCGACACTTACTAGTACATGTGGTCGATTGTACTGATACTGCACTCTGCACTTCTTGTGCAGATCCAGGTTCCAGTCAGAGTTGATTTCGAGTAGTAGTTGATTATTCGCACGGAGACACGAGGTAGATCTGCTGACGTCCGCAGATTCCTGGAGTCTTCTCCATATTATTTATTTACTGTTTTATTTAATTCAAAACAGTCATATATTTTCTTTGAGCCAAATACTTGCAGTAAATTCTTAGTAGTTCATGAATTGTGACTCCAAAAACCCTCGGTAGCTAGATATTAGCATTAGTTTCGTGGTTTCGTTTCATTATTCCATACATTATTTTTGGTATCATCATTGGATAGTATAAGATTTCGTATATGTTTTGAACTGTTTTAAATGTTGAACCCTCTAATGTTGGCTTGCATAACAAGTACAGTGTTAGGCACCATCACGGTTCCGACGGTGGGAATTCGAATGTGATGAATCAGTCATCACTTTCTTGGATGAATTAACCACAACAACCACTGGGGTATTAACATTTGATGTTTCTACCATTTCGAAAAAAAGAAGGCAAAATGAAAAAGTGAAAGAAAAAATCTCAAAATATGCTTACATGACCTGCTCCGATACCATGTAGAAATTGATTTTTTTTTAAATCCAACCCTTGATTGGAATATTGTATTATATGTCTGGTCTATACAGAATACCCATTTCTTATACAAAATTTCATACGTACTATGCATATATGTGTTCTTCTATTATTTGCACTATTGTAACAGAATTTGTCCTATGTCTACTATGTATAACAAATATATACAAATGTAGAAGACAACTAATTACAAGTAACAAAGTTCTAGACTATTCCATATCTATCCGTTGCCACACCAGCTGGAATGTATTGCAATTGTGAGTGTAATATGGACAGCCTGATTGGATGGCATGTGTCATGATTAGGAGTGAGGGCATATGGTCCTTTGACTTGATCATAGGAGATGTTAATTCAGACCTAACTAGGAGAAACGACCTGACCGGTCGTTTTGAGCTCTAGCGCGTCGTTTGGCGGTTTGTGGCCATGATCAACTTCACTTCATGTATTATGACTTGTACGCGTGGTCGAAGTTGAAATTCGGGAAGTTCGCAGATGATTTGGTAAGAAAATTCTCATTTCGGAAGCTTTAAGTTGGAAGAATTGGCTAAGATTGACTTTTTGAGTAAACAACCTTGGAATATGTGTCTGAAGGTTCCATCATGTTCGTATGATGATTTTGGACTTGGGTGTAAGCTCAAATCAAGTTTTGGATGACCTGGGAGCGTTTCGGCGCCTATTGTAGAAGTTAGCATTTCAGAATAGTTTCATGAATTTGAGGTGGAGGTGTATTTTATGTTATCGATGTCCGTTTGGGATTTCGTCTGAGAATAGCTCCGTATGGAGATTCTAGTACTAGGAGCTCGTCCGAAAGTGGATACGGAGGTTTGTAGGTCATTTTGGGGTCACTTGACGAAAGTTAGAAATTGTGAAGGTTTTTGAGAAGTTTGACCGGAAGTGGATTTTTTAATATCGGGATCGGATTCTGATTCCGGAAGTTGGAGTAAGTCCATAATGTTGAATGTGACTTGTGGGCAAATTTTGAGGTTAATCGGACGTGATTTGATGGGTTTCGGCAGTGAATATAGAAGTTTGAAGTCCTAAGGTTCATTAATCTTGAATTGGAGTGTGATTCGTGATTTTAGCGTTGTTTGATGTGATTTGAGGCCTCGAACAAGTTCGTGCCATGTTTTGATCTTCATACTATGTCTAGAAATGCTATCAAGATACATAAACTATCAAGTCGACATTAGGAATTGGGGTCCAATAACCATAGGAAAAAGAAGTCCAAAGTTCTCACACTTATTTTTTGCAGACGATCTTACCCTAATGGCCAAAGTCAATATGAAATCATGCCATGCCATAAATAAAGGCTTAGAATTTTTTTGTGACCTATCAGGTCAATGTATAAACAATACTAAGTCAAAAATTATCTTTTCGAACAATTGTCCCCAAACCCTTATTAAAGAGATTACCAACAAGCTAGGCATTAAAAAAGTGATTCTTTTCGCACTTACCTAGGCTTTACTATATTACAAAAATACCCTAGGACTAAGGACTACCAATTCATAATTGACAAGATGAGAGCCAAACTAGCGGCATGGAAAATGAAATTCATTAATATAGATGGACGAACAACCTTGTCCCAATCATGCTTGAACTCAATCCCAAACCATTATATGCAATACACTCTATTACCTACAAAGACTCTTAACAAAATTGATAAAATTCAAAGGGATTTCATATGGGGTACTACCAATGAGAGAAAAAAAATCCATCTCATCAAATGGTCTATTATTTGTCAACCCAAAAGCAAGGGAGGCCTAGGACTCCACATCACAAAGGATAAAAACCCATGCAATCTTGCTAGCCTAGTATGGATAATCCTTACTAACGCTACTACTCCATGGGAAAACCTAATCATTACCTCCTATGCTATAGTCATGCCAAAAATAAAAATTCGTTCATCTGGAAAAGAATACAAAAGGGTTGGGACTTATGCTCCAGAGGTATAATTTGGTCACTCCATCACCATACAAACACGAATATTTTGGAAAACTAGTTGGATTCCAAAGTTAGGTGGCCTTAGAAAATCAATTAAAGGTCCCCTCCAAACTACTGATTGTTCTCTTAAAATACAAGACATCTATGATGGTAAACAATGGTTCTTTAACAATATTTCCTTCGACATACCTAATGAAATCAAGGATAGCATCTCCAAGGTAAAAATTCGTCTAAAAAAAATCCTAAAATTGATATTCCTATCTGGTCTCTCAATATAAAAGGTGTATTTACGTCCAAAATTTGCTACACTGTAATGGAACCTAACACAAACATGCATATTGATTTTAACTGGATATGGGATCTAACATGCCCTAATAAAATTAAATTCTTTCTTTGGCATGTCTCCATAACAAGATCCCATATAGAGAATACCTAGAAAAATTGGATTAAATATTGACCCAACATGCCCTATATGCCATGAAAAAGAATCCATAATCCACATCTTCTTTAACTGCAAAGCCACCAGTTTTTTTTTGGGACAGTATTGGGTGGCATAATTTCTATAAAGATCAAGGTGATCACTGGCTTATCCAACTAAAAACCTTTGACTACCCAATAAAAAATAAAATTTTAAATTGGAATCTCTTTTTCCCTTTTGCTATCTGGCACATATGGTAAATAGAAATAACAACAACCAAAACAATACGGGAAACCCTATTAATATTAACCAAATTATTTCTAGGGCTACTGAATTCCCCCTCCTAACTGGAAAAAGTACCCACATTTCTCCAAAAATTCACGTCAATGTTAAATGACATAGACCTCCTAATGGTTGGTTCAAACTGAACACAGATGCTAGCTACAACAAAGATTCTCAAAAAGGTGGTCTGAGGGGTGTAATCAGAAATGCCAATGGACAATGGATAGTGGGTTTTACAAAGCCAACTCATGCTTGTGGATCATTACAAGATGAAATTAAAGCACTTCTAGAGGGACTTAGAACAGCTCATATTTGGGGTCTTTTCCCCCTCCAAATAGAAACAGACTCCACGGAGGTGATCCTATCAATCCAGCAAGGTAATAGACTTTATGATAACATTATTAACAAATGCAGGTTGTTAATGCACCAGCAGAAGGAGGTAACCATCCAACACAAGTTCAGGCAAGGGAATAGAGTAGCTCATCAAATGGTAAAGAAAGCATCTCATGCTCTAATGAAGAAGAAGAAAGTTTTTGTGGAACCTCCTTATGATGAAAAATGTATTGTAGAAGGTGACCTACTAGAAAAATATGTTTTTGAAAAATTGTTGTCTTATGATGCTTGCAAAAATCTAGAAATCCTAGGTAACCAAAGTGTCCTATGTGACACAAACTATGAAAACCATGTACTTCTCGTTCCTTAGTTATTCTGTTTGCTCAAAAAAAAAAAAAACTACCCCACTTAGGTACAGGACATACACCCCTTGGATGACTTCTCCCTTCTACATTCTTCTTTCCAATTAGTCACAAACATAACGTCCCCGCCCCCGTCCTACCCCCTCTCAATAGAAACAATTCCATAACAATGACAAATATATATATATACTAGTCTTAATCTACGTGCGTCGCGCGTGTATTTATCTCGATGATAATTTATTTTTTAATTTACATAGATATTCAGAGCAAAAACACATAGTCTTTGAAGATGTAAACAACAAAAATAACATACCCAGTAAAATCCCACTAGTGGAGTCTAGGGAGGGTAGGATGTACGCAGACCTTACTCCTACCCCGGAAGGGTAGAGAGGTTGTTTTCGAGAGACCCTCGGTGTCACGACCCAAATTTCCCTCCGTTGGGTATCGTGACGGCACCTAGTCCCTACGACTAGGTAAGCCTAAAACTTGCGGAGAAATAAAAGCAATATAATAATTGAAATAGAAAAGAAGAAGAAGACACACAATTAAGCCGCTCGGCATACACAATTTCACTTCCAAAAACCCGGAATGTCACGACAGTCACAAGCTCTGTACTAAATATAGCTCTATACAAAAAAATAGCAGAAATACATAAGTCCTCTATGCCTATACTAGAGTAGAAGGGATCTCGTGGGATTCTACGGCCGCTGCAGAATTACCTCGCAGTCTCCTGGCAGCTGCTAAAGCGACTCCTAGCCACAAAACTGGGAGCTGGTACCTGGATCTGCACATGGAAAGCATGCGTAGGAAAGGGCATGAGTACTCCACAATTGGTACCCAATAAGTGCCAAACCTAACTCCAGTCAAGTAGTGACGAGGTCAGGTTAAGGCTCTACTGGATTTTTATAGTAAAACAGTCTAAAAATTGAATAGAGAGATAATAAGCTAAGGTAAAAACAGTAGAAATAGTAAGCTGTAAGGAAATAGTAAAAAGGAGCCCTCAGCTCAGCACAAGGTATCTCACAATAGCAGATATGCAATGCAGTACAGGGAGAAAGCTCCCGGAATCTAGTCCGTAGTCCCAATTCAAATGTGCGATGCAGTACAGGGGGAAAGCTCACGGAATCTCGTCCTTAGACCCAATTTAAATATGCAATGCAGTACAGGGGGAAAGCTCCTGGAATCTCGTCCGTAGTCCCAATTTAAATATGCAATGCAAATGAATACCGGATACAATTTATTTAGATAGTTCAGGAAGAATCACACGCAAATACGGATAAAACTACCTAAGCATGGTGCAAATAGTAACAATTAGGGGAAACTCAAGTAAAACAGGTAGGCATGCTTATTCCTAAGCTAAACTATACAGTTAGCACATGAAATAATGAAATAGGGATAAAATGATTTATGTCATGAAGGAAAAGTGGAGTTTTAGCAACAATAGCCCGTGTACGCACTCGTCACCTCACGTACACGGCGCCCATATAACAAAACGGTATCAAAACAACCTAAGGGAAAGTCCTCAACGCAGAGTTAGGCAAGCCACTTACCTCGACTGCGCTAATCAACTCAAAACCACGCTCTTGCCACGAGTATCCGACTCCGAATGACCCAAATCTATTCAATTCAATTGCATAATGTAAATATCACTTTAAGGAATCAAAATAACTAATAAGTTTGAAGCTAATATGCGAAATTAGGAAATTTTCCCAAAAGGTACCCCAGGCCCACGTCTCGGAATCGGGTAAAAATTATAAATTCCGAACACCCATTCGCTCATGAGTCTAACCATATAAGAAATTCTCAAATTGAATATCAAAATCCTAATCAAAACCCAAGAATTCGGCCTAGGAACTTTATCCCATTTTCCCAAAGTTTTCCACCATAATTTCGAATTTAAAGGATGAATTAAGGAGTATAATCATGGAAATTAGCCTAAACCTAGTGGGAATCACTTACCTAAAATGCCTAGGTGAAAATCTCTCAAAAAATCGCACTTTCCCGAGCTCCCAACTTCAAAATATGAAAAATGGTTAAAACCCTCGATTTTGGGTCTTAATTATTCTTCCCAGCTCTTGTCCTATGCGATCGCGGACTTACAGTCGCGATCGCGAAGAGTACTCCAACATGCACCAAAAGTCCTTTTACGCGAACGCAGTGCACTGTTTGCGATCGCGGACCTCATCCACTCAAAGCTACGCGATCGCGACTGGCTTCATGCGACCGCGTAGGGAAATTTCCAATTCTTTAGCTGCCTAAGATCATATGCGATCGCGACCTGGACCATACGAACACGGAGCCAAATTATGCCCAAACACTGTGATCGCGGACCCACTGGTGCGTTCGCATATAACAAATCCTACCTGCCTAAACTCACTCTACGCGATCGCGGATGAACTCACGCGATCGCAGTGAACAAACGACTGCTGTTGTAACACCAGAAAAACCAGCAGTTCACCTAAGGCCGAAAGCGCCCGTTTGAGCACACGAAACACACCCGAGGCCCTCGGGACCTAGAAACCAATCATAATACCTCATTCGAACTTAGTCGAGCCTTCAAAACACATCTCATAACATCAAAATCACCAATTATGCATGGATTCAAGCCTAAGAACTTATGAAATTTCAAAAATCCACATCCAATGCCAAAACACGTCAAAACTCATCTGAATGACCTCAAATTTTACACACATGTCAAAAATGACACTACGGACCTGCTGTCACTTTTGGATTTCCGTTCAGAACCCGATATCAAAATTTCACCTATCGGCCGAAATCGGCGAAATTCTAACTTTCGCCAATTCAAGCCTAAATCTACTACAGACCTCGAAACACTTTACGAACACGCTCCTAACCTCGAAATCACCCAACGGAGCTAACGGAGTTGAAGGAATTCCATTCCGGATCCGTCTTCACACTGCTCTAACTACGGCCCGATTTCTAAAGCTTAATTTCACATTTAAGGTCTATGTGTCCAGAATCTCTCCGAAATTCACAACTAAACGATCCGACAAGTCCCAAAATCAGAAACAGACATGGGATATTAAGTTATTAGGGGATCGGGGTGCTAACTCTCAAAACAACCGACCGGGTCGTTACATTCTCCCCCTCTTAAGAAAATCGTTCGTCCTCGAACGAGTATAGAGACATACCTGAAGCTGTGAAAAGATGAGGGTACTGCCTGCGCATATCTTTCTCGGTCTCCCAATTCGCCTCCTCGACCGGATGACCCCTCCACTGAACCTTGACTGATGCAATATCCTTCGACCTGAGCTTTCTGACCTGTCTATCCAATATAGCTACATGTTCCTCAACATATGATAAATCCTTGTCCAACTGGACTGAACTGAAATCCAAAACATGATTCGGGTCACCGTGATACTTCCGGAACATAGAAACGTGGAATACCGGATGCACTCCTGCCAGGTTGAGAGGCAAGGCAAGCTTATAAGCAACCTCCCCAACACACCGCAACACCTCAAAAGGGCCAATAAATCTCGGACTCAGCTACCCTTCTTCCCGAACCTCATGACGCCCTTCAAAGGCGATACCCGAAGCAAAACCCGATCACCAGCCATGAATACTAAGTCATGAACCTTCCGGTACGTATAACTCTTCTGTCTGGACTGAGCTGTGTGAAGCCTTTCTTGAATCACTTTCACCTTGTCCAGGGCATCCTGGACCAAATCTGTACCCAACAATCGGGCCTCTCCCAGCTCAAACCATCCTATTGGAGACCTGCACCACCTACCATACAAAGCCTCATACGGCGCCATCTGAATGCTGGACCGATATCTGTTATTATAAGAAAACTCTGCAAGTGGAAAGTATCGGTCCCATGACCCTCCAAAATCCATCACACAGGCACAGAGCATATCCTCAAGAATCTGAATCGTGCGCTCGGGCTGCCCATCCGTCTGAGGGTGAAAGGTTGTACTCAACTCCACCCTGGTGCCTAACTCCTACTAAACGGCTCTCCAGAACCGTGAAGTGATCTATGTACCTCTGTCTGAAATGATAGATACTGGAATACCGTGGAGTCGGACAATCTCCCTCATATAAATCGCAGCCAATATCTCTGAGGAATATGTAGTCAACACTGGAATGAAATGGGCTGATTTGGTCAGCCGATCCACAATCATCCAAATAGCATCGAACTTCCTCAAAGTTCGAGGAAGTCCAACCCCAAAGTCCATGGTGATCCGCTCCCACTTCCACTCTAGAAGCTCAATCTGCTGAAGTAATCCTCCTGGTCTCTGATGCTCACATTTGACCTGCTGACAGTTGAGACACTTGTCTACAAACTCCACTATATTCTTTTTCATCCTTCGCCACCAATAGTGCTGTCTCAAATCCTGGTACATCTTCGCGGTACCCGGGTGGATGGAATACCGCGAGCTATGGGCCTCCTCACGAATCAACTCCCGAAGCCCATCTACATTGGGCACACAGATACGGCCCTGAATCCTTATCACGCCGTCATCACCAATAGTCACATCCCTGGCATCGCCCCGCCGAACTCTATCCTGAAGAGCCAGAAGGTTGGGATCATCATACTGGCGCTCTCTGATACGGTCATAAAGGGAAGATCGAGCAACCACACAAGAAAATACTCGGCAAGGCTCAGAAAGATTCAACCTCACGGACTGACTGGCTAAGGACTTAACATCTAAGGCTAAGGTCCTCTTAGTTGTATGAAGATATGCCAAACTCTCCAAACTCTCCGCCCGCCGACTCAAGGCGTCGGCCACCACATTAGCCTTCCCCGGGTGGTATAATATAGTGATGTCATAATCCTTGAGTAACTCCAACCACCTACGCTGGCGCAAATTAAGGTCTTTCTACTTGAATATGTGTTGCAAACTCCGGTGATCCGTGAAAATCTCACAGGGAACACCGTATAAATAATGACGCCGTATCTTCAGGGCGTGAACAATCGCTGCCAACTCGAGATCATGAACTGGATAGTTCTTCTCATACACCTTCAACTGTATGGACGCGTAGGCAATCACCCTACTGTCCTGCATCAACACCGCCCCAAGGCCAATCCTTGAAGCATCACTATAGACTATATAGGACCCTGAACCCGTAGGCAATACCAACACTGGAGCTGTAGTCAGGGCTGTCTTAAGCTTCTGAAAGCTCTCCTCGCACTCCTCAGACCACTTGAACGGTGCACCCTTCTAGGTCAGTCTAGTCATAGGCGCTGCAATAGATGGAAATCCCTCCATAAAACGGCGATAGTATCCAGCCAAACCAAGGAAACTGCGGATCTCAGTAGCTGAAGACGGCCTAGGCCAACTCAGCACCGCCTCCACCTTCTTCGAATCTACCTTGATCCCATCACAAGACACCACATGGCCTAAGAATGCCACAAAATCAAGCCAAAATTAACGCTTAGAGAATTTGGCATACAATTTCTTCTCCCTCAGAGTCTGAAGCACAGTCCTCAAATGCTGCTCATGGTCCTCCTGGGACCGAGAATATACCAAGATGTCATCAATGAACACGATGATGAAGTCAAGATAAGGCCGAAACACGTTGTGCATCAGGTTCATAAAGGCTGCTGGGCATTGGTCAGACCAAATGACATAACAAGGAACTCATAGTGGCCATATCTGGTCCTGAAGGCAGCCTTCGGGATGTCCGACTCCCGAATCTTCAACTGATGATAGCCCGAATGCTGGTCAATCTTGGAGAACACCCTAGCACCCTGTAACTGATCAAATAAATCATTAATGCGAGGCAATGGGTACCTGTTCTTCACTGTAGAATTATTCAGCTGCCGGTAATCAATACACATACACATCGAACCATCCTTTTTCTTCACAAATAATACCGGAGCACCCGAAGGTGAAACACCGAGCCCGATGAAACCCTTATCAAGCAACTCATGCAACTGCTCCTTCAACTCCTTCAACTCAGGAGGAGCCATATGATAGGTAGGAACGGAAATGGGCTGAGTGCCCGACAACAAATCAATGCCGAAATCAATATCTCTGTCGGGCGGCATACCCGGAAGATCAGCTGGAAAAACATCGGGGTAGTCTCGCACAACCGGAACTGACTCAGCTGAAGGGGTATCAACACTAACATCTCTCACATAGGCTAGATACGCATCACACCTCTTCTCCACCATCCGCTGAGCCTTAAGAAAGGAAATGACTCGGCGGGGAGTATACTCTAAGGAACCTCTCCACTCTAAACTCGGTAAACCTGGCATAGCCAGCGTCATGGTCTTGGCGTGACAATCAAGAATACATAATGGGGTGACAACCAGTCCATGACCAAGATAACATCGAAATCTACCATACTGAGCAATAATAAATCAGCCCTGGTCTCAAAACTACTGATAACAATCAAGCACGACCGATATACGCGGTTCACAACAAGAGAATCTCCCATGGGAGTAGAAACATAGACGAGGGAATTCAAAGAATCCCGAGATACCCCCAGATGTAAAGCAAAATAAGAAGACACATATGAATACGTAGAGCCTGTATCAAATAATACTGATGCATCCTTACGAAAAACAGGGACAATACTTGTGATGACAGAATCTGAGGCTACGACATAGGAACGGGCTAGAGGAGCATAGTACCTGGCATGGCCTTCCTCTCTAGGGCGACCTCGACCTCCCCGACCTCCACCTCGAGCTGTCTGAGAAGGTGGGGTAGCAGCTGGGGCTGGAAGAATAGCTGGAGGACCTGGTGGAATACATGGGACCTGATAAGTCTGAGGTGGTGCACCCCTCTTAACTCTGGGGCAATCTCTGATCATGTGGCGAGGTTCACTGAATCTGAGGCTACGACATCGGAACGGACAAGAAGAGCATAGTACCTGGCCTGGACTCCCTCTCTAGGGCGACCTCGACCTCCCCGACCTCTACCTCGAGCTGTCTGAGAAGGTGGGGTAGCAGCTGGGGATGGAAGAATAGCTGGAGGACCCGGTGGAATACATGGGACCTGATAAGTCTGAGGTGGTGCACCCCTCTTAACTCTGGGGCAATCTCTGATCATGTGGCAAAGGTCACCACACTCAAAACAACCCCTCGGAGGACGTGGCAGCTGATGCTGACTCTGAACTGGTATGCTGGACTTGCTGGTGATAGCACCTCGAGAAGGAGGCACACTAGATACTAGTGGTGCATAATAAGGCTCCTGAGGTCTAGGAAGAGCTGGAATACCACTGGCTGCTAGAAGAGCTGAATGAACGGGGCGACTCAGAAAACCCCTGCCGTAGCGTGATACTGGTGCACGAACTCCCGAAAAATGACCAGTCTCTCGAGACCTCTTGGCCTCTCTCTCCTCCCTGTCCCGAGAAAACATACTTTCAATCCTCTGGGAAATACTCACGGCCTGCTGGTAAGGGGTATCTGTCTCCAACTCCTTGGCCATACTGGTCCGAATACTTGGGTGAAGCCCCTCAATGAAGCGTCAAACCCTCTCTCTGATAGTGGCAACCAAGGCTAGTGCATGACGAGCCAAGTCACTGAAACGGACTGCATACTCTGACACAAGCATGTCACCCTGGCGTAACTGCTCAAACTCCGGACACCAAGCATCCTTGAGGCTCTGAGGGACAAACTCAAGGAAAAAAATCTCGGAGAACTGATCCCAAGTAAGTGAAGCTACCTCCTCTAGACTACTCAACTCATAGGCACCCCACCACTGATAAGTCGCTCCTCTTAGCTGGAAAGTGGTGAAAGAAACCCCACTCATCTCCACAATACCCATAGTGCGGAGGATGCGATGGCACTTCTCAAGAAATCCCAGAGCGTCATCTGTAGCTAGTCCGCTGAAAACAGGTGGGTGGTACTTCTTGTACCTCTCAAGTCTGAGCTGCTCTACCTTAGAAACAGCTACCCTGGTATCATGTTGAGCTGGAGCGTCTAGGGGCATAGGAATATACTCTGAAACCTGCCCAATATGAACTCCCTTCTCAGGAGTACGGGCTGCGGGAGTCTGTGTACCTCCCCCGCCTGAGATATAGTTGGAGCTATCGGGAGTAGTCCTGCCTGAGTCAGAGTATTGAAAGCACTCAGGAACTGAGCTAAAGTCTCCTCGGGGCTCGGGTGCCTGGTTATCAGTACGTCCGGTACGGGTCCGCATCATCTGTGAGCAAAAGTAGAATAGAATTTTAGAATTTTGATGACAGTAACTAACACGACAAAGAATTCCAAAGAATATGATTGTTCTTAACAGTTACATAGCCTCTCGAAGATAGATACGGATGTCTCTGCACCGATCCGCGAGACTCTAATAAACCGGCTTATTACTGGTGACTCCTATGAACCTAAACGCTCTGATACCAAACCCAAATTTCCCTCTGTTGGGTATCATGACGGAACCTAGTCCCTACGACTAGGTAAGCCTAAAACTTGCGGAGAAATAAAAGCAATATAATAATTGAAATAGAAAAGAAGAAGAAAACACATAATTAAGCCGCTCGGCATATACAATTTCACTTCCCAAAATCTGGAATGTCACGACAGTCACAAGCTCTGTACTAAATATAGCTCTATACAAAGAAGTAGCAGAAATACATACGTCCTATATGCCTATACTAGAGTAGAAGGGGACTCGTGGGATTATGCGGACGCGGAAGAATTACCTCGCGGTCTCCTGGCAGCTGCTAAAGCGACTCCTAGCCACGAAACTGGGAGATGGTACCTGGATCTGCACATTGAAAACAAGCACATGAAAGGGCATGAGTACTCCACAATTGGTACCCAGTAAGTGCCAAGCCTAACCCCAGTCAAGTAGTGACGAGGTCAGGTTAAGGCTCTACTGGATTTTTATAGTAAAACAGTCTAAAAATTGAACAGAGAAAGATAATAAGCTAAGGTAAAAACAGTAGAAACAGTAAGCTGAAAGGAAATAGTAAAAGGGAGCCCTCGACTCAGCACAACGTATGTCACAGTAGCAGATATGCAATGCAGTATAGAGGGAAAGCTCCCGGAATCTAGTCCGTAGTCCCAATTTAAATGTGCGATGCAGTACAGGGGGAAAGCTCCCGGAATCTCGTCCGTAGTTCCATTTTAAATATGCAATGCAGTACAGAGGGAAAGCTCCCGGAATCTCGTCCGTAGTCCCAATTTAAATATGCAATGCAAATGAATATCGGATACAATTTATTTAGACAGTTCAGGAAGAATCATAGGCAAATACGGATAAAACTACCTAAGCATGGTGAAAATAGTAACAATTAGGGGAAACTTAAGTAAAACAGGTAGGCATGCTTATTCCTAAGCTAAACTATACAGTTAGTACATGAAACAATGAAATATGGATAAAATGATTTATGTCATGAAAAGAAAAGTGGAGTTTTAGCAACAATAGCATATGTACGCACTCGTCACCTCACATACAGAACGCCCATATAACAAAAACGGTATCAAAACAACCTAAGGGGAAGTCCCCAACATAGAGTTAGGCAAGCCACTTACCTCGACTGCGCTAATAACCTCAAAACCACACTCTTGCCACGAGTATCCGACTCCGAATGGCCCAAATCTATTCAATTCGATTTCATAATATAAATATCACTTTAAGGAATCAAAATAACTAATAAGTTCGAAGCTAATACGCAAAATTAGGAAATTTGCCCAAAAAGTACCCTGGGCCCACGTCTCAAAATCGGGTAAAAATTATAAATTCCGAACACCCATTCGCTCACGCTAACCATATAAGAAATTCTCAAATTGGATATCAAAATCCTAATCAAAACCCAAGAATTCGGCCTAGGAATTCTATCCCATATTTTCAAAATTTTCCACCATAATTTCGAATTTAAAGGATGAATTAAGGAGTATAATCATGGAAATTAGCCTAAACCGAGTGGGAATCACTTACCTAAAATGCCCAGGTGAAAATCTCCCCAAAAATCACACTTTCCCCAGCTCCCAACTTCAATATATGAAAATGGCTAGAACCCTCGATTTGGGTCTTAATTATTCTGCCCAGTTCTTGTCCTATGCGATCGCGGACTTACAGTCGCGATCGCGAAGAGTAATCCAACACGCGCCAAAAATCCTTCTACGCGAATGCAGTGCACTGATTGCGATCGCAGACCTCATCCACTCAAAGCTACGCGATCGCGGTTGGCTTCACGCGACCGCGTAGGGAAATTTCCAATTCTTCAGCTGCCTAAGCTCCTATGCGATCCCGACCTGGACCATGCGAACGCAAAGCCCAATTATGCCCAAACACTGCGATCGTGGACCCACTAGTGCGATCGCATATAACAAATCCTACCTGCCTCAGCTCACTCTACGCGATCACGGATGAACTCACGCGATCGCAGTGAACAAACGATTGTTGTTGTAACACCAGAAAAACCAGCAGTTCACCTAAGGCCGAAAGTGCTCGTTTGAGCACCCGAAACACACACGAGGCCCACGGGACCTCAACCAAACCTACCAACCAATCCTAATACCTCATTCGAACTTAGTCGAGCCTTCAAAACACATCTCATAACATCAAAATCACCAATTATGCATGGATTTAAGCCTAAGAACTTATGAAATTTCAAAAATCCACATCCAATGCCGAAACACATCAAAACTCATCCAAATGACCTCAAATTTTACACACAGGTCAAAAATGACACTACGGACCTGCTGTCACTTCTGGAATTCCATTCTGAACCCGATATCAAAATTTCACCTATCGGCCAAAATCGCTGAAATTCTAACTTTCGCCAATTCAAGCCTAAATCTACTACAGACTTCGAAACACATTTCGAACACGCTCCTTACTCCGAAATCACCCAACGGAGCTAACGGAGTTGATGGAATTCTATTCCGAATCCGTCTTCACACAATTCTAACTACGGCCCAATTTCTAAAGCTTAATTTTACATTTAAGGACTATGTGTCCAGAATCTCTCTAAAATTCACAACTAAACGATCCGACAAGTCCCAAAAGAAGAAATAGACATGGGAAAAGCAGTTATTAGGGGATCGGGCGCTAACTCTCAAAATTACTGACCGGGTCGTTAAACTCATCTCAACTGAAGAGACAATAAAATCAGAAAAGAAACGAAGGAAGTGATTTGTAACAACAAAAGAAGCAAAAGAAGTAATAATATCATCTTAAGAGACACCAAATAAGTGAAAGGGAGTGAAATAATACAATCTTACGCAAAACAACAGAATAGTGTGAACACAACATAGACTGCTAACAGACATAGGCAAAACTCTATCAGACTACCCGATACAAAGAGGGGAAAACTATGAACTACCCCCTAGCCTACAACCCTAATGCTCGACCTCCACACGTTCCTATTAAGAGCCATGTCCTCGAAAATATGAAGTCTTGCCTGATCACCTCGCCCCAATTCTTCTTAGGTCGCCCTCTACCTCTTCTCGTGCCTTCCAAATCCAACCGCTCGCATCTCCTAATCGGAGAATCTATTGTTCTCCTCCGCACGTGCCCAAATCACCTAAGACTCGCTTCCTGCATCTTGTCATCCACGGGAGCAATGCCAACCCTCTCTGGAATATCTTCATTCCTTATCTTATCCAGTTTAGTATGCCCGCACATCCATCTCAACATCCTCATCTCGGCTACTTTCATCTTCTGGATATGTGCATTCTTAACTTGTAACGACCCGACTGGTCTTTCAGTGGAATTAGCCCCATTATTCCTGTTTCTGCCTTGTCATGCTTTGTTTGGTATGTTTATGATGTGTCGGGGTTGGTTGGTCCGGGTTCGGAGTAGTCGTGGTGAGAATTGAGACACTTAGTCTCTTAAACTGGCTTAATAATGAAAAAAGTCATCTGGGAGTTGACTTATTGGTAAACGACCTCAAAATGTAGATTTTATGGCTCGGATAGCTTCGTTAGGTGATTTGAGACTTAGGAGTGTGTTCAGAATATGGTTTTGAGGTCCGGTGTAGAATTAGTCTTGAATTGGTGAAAGTTAATTTTTGGCGATTTCCGGTCGGCAATGAAAAATAGGCTATCGGGGTCGGAATGGAATTTCAGAAGTTGGAGCAGGTTCGTTATGTCATTTTGGATGTGTGCAAATTTTCAGGTCAATCAGATGTGTTTTGGATGGTTTCGGCATCCTTGGTGAAATTTAGAAATTTCAAAGTTCATAGGCTTGAATTTGATGTGATTTTGGTGTTTCGAAGGCTCGACTAAGTTTGAATGAGGTTATGGGATGTGTTGTCATGTTTTATTGAGGTCCCGGGGGCATCGAGAGAGTTTCAGATGGTTAACAGATCGATTTTTGGTTTTGGAACTTGGCGGGTTTGCTGGTGTTTTTGCAGTAGAGTTTTACTCTATGCGTTCGCGGAGGAGGGCTCGCGTTCGCATAGAGTGTTTGGTGGAAGGGGGCTAGTTGTTCTATGCGTTCGCGGGCAAAGGGATGCGAACGCGGATAGGTGAGCAGGGTGGTCATCGTGAACACGGGTGTGTGTGTGTGCGTTCGCGTAGAGTGTTAACCGTCTGAGGACCCCAGGCCATTGGCCTATGCGTTCGTGGGTCAGTGGGTGCGATCGCGGAGGCCTGGGGGGGGGGGGTTAGCTGTGCATTGCGTTCGCGGGCTGGAAGCTGCGTTGACATAGAGTAATATTTGGGGCCTGTTGGAATGTTCTATGCGAACGCAGTCCTAGTGATGCGTTCGCGAAGAGTAAATAGACCTGGGCAGAAAGTTTAAGTTTCAAAACGAGGGTTTTAGGCCATAACTCAAAAGTCCATTAGAGAGCTCGGGAGAAGGAGGAAATTGAAGAGAATTTCAGTAGAGTTCTTGAGGTAAGTGTTCTTCAATCACATTTAGGTTAATTTCATGATTTAGCCTTGATTTTTATCACGTAATTTGAGGAATTAAAGTGGAAATTGGGGAAAAATGGGAGGAAATTTTGGGAATTTCTTTTGATGATGTGAATGGGCAATTGAGGTCGGATTTTGGTAAATTTGATATGGGTAGACTCGTGAGGGAATGAGGATTCTAGTTTTGTGATTTTTATCGAATTTTGAGACGTGGGACCAGGGGTCGGGTTTGGTCAATTTCGGGAATTGTGCCTAATTTTGATAGTTTTCGAATGGGTTTCGTCTCCCTAGCATATTTTGATGTTATTAATTTGATTTTGATAGACTCGGAGCATTTGGGAGCCAATTCGAGGGGCAAGAGTATCGCAAAGTAGCTTTTCGGGCTGGCTTGAGGTAAGTAATGACTATAAATCTTGTCATGAGGGTATGAAACCCCAGACTTAGGATCTTCTCACTGTTTTGGAGTGACACACACGCTGGATGAAAAGTGTGTGGCGTGCACTGATGGGGGATTTGAACTTGGTTCTTCCCGAGGCAACTATTGAGTTGCGTAATTGATTTTAAATAACATGATAAACTGTATTTCCATACTATTGATATATCTGGGTTGTAAGCCATGTTTGGGGCCTTGTGCCAACCTGTTTAGAACCTTTGGGGGCTATTTTCTAATATTCCTAACTGTAGTGATTATGATTTACACTCAGTCATTTCATGTTAAACTATTTTCGAGACTCATACTTGTTTACATTATTTTGTGATATAAAATACCGTTTTGGGTCGAGTACCCCGTTTATTGATGGCCCGAGTGGTATTTTTGAGAGTTTATGACTGAGTGAGTCCGAGAGCCGATATTGTGAGGATATTATAGATCGGGTTGCATGCCGTAGCATGTTACACTGTTATGATAAGTGAGAGGCCGAGAGCCTGAGTGATTTATGCCACGAGATGGCTTGATATTAGCGTTTGGGCTGTAGGAGCCCCTCCGGAGTCTGTACACCCCCAGTGAGCGCAGGTACCTACTGAGTGCGAGTGACGAGTGACGAGTGATTGAGAGGCATGAGTTACAGTGAGGTTTCCCGAGGGGCTGATACTGAGTGATTGTGAGGTATGCTGAGCGACTGATTCTGAGTGATGATTTCCCGAGGGGCAGTTTATGATACTTGTTTTGCCTGAGTAATTATTTATGATTCATTTCATTTTTACATTGAAACTTCTTGGGCATTTCTCTGAAATCATTGGAAATCACACTTTTCAAAGGATTTTTTTTACTGAAATTGGCTTTTAAAGCGTATCGACTAAATGTATACACTATTGGGAATAAAGATTTTACTTATTGTGATTCAATGATTTTCTCATATGTGTTTCTTACTGTTCAGACTTGATTTATTTTTATTACTACTGAGTTGGCGTACTCACATTACTCCCTGCACCTCTGTGTGCAGATTCAGGTGCTGGTACCGAGCGCTAGTCTTCTTACTACGTGTGGGGCCAGAGTTGGGACATCGAGGTAGCTGTTCAGCGTTCACAACATCTCTATTTTCCCTTTCTTGTTTGTATTTAGTTCCTTGTTCCGAGATTTATGTATTATGACAGTAGAATTCTTGGTATCACTCTTAGATGCGCATGACATGTTGACTCCAGGTTTTGGGGATAGTTGTTAGGCTGTTTATCTCGTTTGGTTTTGTTTAGAAATTCGAAAATTTAAAAATGCTTATGAAATGTTGGAAATGATTTGGAAAATTTGAAAATAATATGTCAATGTGTGAATATTGGCTAGCCTAGTCCTACGATAGGCGCCATCACGGTCGGTTTAGGATTTGGGGTCGTGACATAACTGGCCAACACTCATCCCCATATAACATAGACGGCCTAACCACCGCCCTGTAGAACTTACCTTTGAGTTTAGGTGGCACCTTCTTGTCCCATAGGACTCCAGATGCTAACCGCCATTTCATCCAACCCACCCCAATGCAGTGCGTGACGTCCCTGTCTATCTCCCCATCTCCCCGGATCTCCCCATCTCCCTGGATAACCACCATTTCTTTGAAGATGTAAATATTTTTTTGAATTTTTTTTTTGGAAAGATATTTTCAAGTTCATTCTTTTTAATTCTTTTTTTTAAAGTCCATTATAGAAAACACAAACATGGCCAGGTAGCTGACGTATGACGAGTTTCTTTCTCCCAAGCAAAGTATGCAAGGTTTTCTATATGAACTGCTTCCGACAGATTAGAAAAGAATAAATTACTATTATAAAAGCAGAATATAATAGCTACTTTTAAAGTCTTAACTATTAACAAACTAATTAAATAATAATTTTATTTAATGTGAAATTTGTTTTAAAGGTGAAAAGATTATCAATATTTTGTATTGGAGTTTCCCGCTTTCATAACTATAATGTAATAAGATCGATAAATATATAATAATAAAATGTATAGGTACTTGAAAGAATACTAAAGGTATCAACAAAGAAAAAATGGCCTAGGAAATTGACTCATAATTGATCCGGCTGTTGGACCCAAAACCCATCAAATCTGTATATTTCATGTAATGATATTGATCTAAAATAGCAAAAGTTACTGATATTAAATATCTAAATTACGGACCTAAATAACATTATTTGTGCTAAAAGTCAATAAACTTATAATTACCTTAAAGAAATGCGTACAATTATTTACGGATAATTTCGATGTATATATTCTAGTATCTTATCTTTATTTCATTTATCAAAATGGGTTTGCGTTCTAACATGTATAAGTTTACAAAAGAAATTGTATTATTCACTATAACTGAATTCTAGTCAGAATGTAGTCCTGCCATTTGTAAACTTATTTGTAGATATTATCTTTTTTCGTAGTATACTACAAAATAGCTTATAATTATTTTTTAAAGTTACTTGTTGTAAGGTGAATTGTGATTTATGAATACCCTTTGAAATATTCACGCTAAAATAGTACTATTTTATAATATTAGAATTCCTAAACCTAAAAGGGAGTTCCATGTGCACGAGACTTCATTTGTACTATTTTATTCTCTTTTAATTAACTTTATTTTACTAAATTAATAATAAATAATTGGTTATAATTCTATCCAAAGAATAATGACTCCTAAATCTAAAAAGAGTTCTAGTGGACGAAACTTCCTTGTGATGACCCAAAAGGTCATCCCTTGTTTTATATGTCCAAACGGTGTTTCGAGGTCTTGAAAGCCTCCTTTTATCTTACCTCGTTTGGCGTCAACCCGGGCGTATAGCCGGGAAGATTTTATATGAAAAACTGAGAAAATGCTAAATTTGCCTTTAAAATTGAAGTTAAGTTGACTTTGGTCAATATTTTGGATAAACAGACCCAAACCCGTGATTTGACAGTCGCGGAGGGTCCGTAGAAAAATATGGGACTTGGGCGTATGCCCGGAATCGAATTCCGAGGTCCCAAGCCCGAAAAATGAATTATTGAAAGAAATTATTTTTCTGAAAATATAAGAGATTTTAGAAATTTGATTATATTTAAAATTTATGGTATCGGACCCGTATTTTGGTGCCCGGTACAGGTTCAATATGATAATTTTGATATTATTGTAAAATTTGGTAAGAAACGGAAGCCGTTTGACGTGATTCGGACCCGTAGTTGTGAAATTTGATGCTTTGGAAGTTTTGGAAATTTTCTTTGATTTTAATGCTAAATTCGTTGTTTAAGATGTTATTTTGGCGATTTGACCGCACGATTAAGTCCGTATGATGTTTTTGAGGTTGTGTGCATGTTTGGTTTGGAGCCCCGAGGGTTCGGGTGAGTTTCGGATATGCGTCAGAGTGTTTTGAACTTAAAAAATCTGGTGTCTCTTTGTTGTATCTGGTGTCTGAGTTTTTGCCCTATGCGAACGCATGGTAACCCACGCGAACACACCGCACAAATTGGGAGGGGGGCAGGTTTATACTATGCGAACACATAGAACCAGGTGCGAACGCGGAGGCTTAGAAATTTACTCTACGCGAACGCACACGGGCTGTCGCAAACGCATAGAATACGAGAGGGGCTGGGTAGTTATAACCCTATGCGAACGTGGCATGTAGCTCGCGAACGCATAGGCCAAGTAAGCCAAACCTATGCGAACGCAGCCAATGGCACGCGAACGCGTTGAATAAATGCCCAGTCTCCTAAAAACAGTAGCATTTCGGGATTATTTCAAAATTTCATAACTCTTCCACCTAAACTTGAACTTGGAGGATATTTGAAGAGAGATTTCACCACAAAACCATAAGTATGTGTTCTTAGACTCATTTTCTTCAATTTCCATTAACACCCATTAGATTTCTAGGCCTAAATTGTTCTTAAGGGTAGAAAATTAGGGATTTGGTTATAGTTAGGGTTTTTTGAATAATTGGAATTTAGACCTCGTTTTGGGGTCGGATTCCGGAACTAATTACATATTCGGGCTCGTGGGTGAATGGGTGATCTGGTTTTGGTCCGAACCTCGTGTTTTGACCAAGCGGGCCCGGGGTCGATTTTTGACTTTTTGGGAAGAATGCTAGAAAACCTATAATTAAGCACTGGAATTGAATTATTTAGCGTTTATTGATGTTATTAAGTCAATTATGTCTAGATACAATTGATTTGGAGTCAAATTCAAAAGGAAAAGCGGTGATTGAGGCTTGATTTTGGTCGTGGAAGTCGAGGTAAGTGTTTGGCCTAACCTTAGCTTGAGGGAATAAGTGTTGTGTCCTATTTGCTATGTGTTGATATCATGTTCAACGTATAGGTGAGGTGACGAGTACCTATACGTTGGTGTCAAGCATGCCCGTGAGTCGGATATTATGAATTACGTGGGTTTTCATTGATATTTACTTTATCATAGCTTGAGTTTCACTTTGTGGTTATTCATTTTGGTGGAAATTCTTGGTAATGGATATTGTTGAGTATTGGTTTCGGTTGAGAAATTTTATGTGAAGAAGTGTACTTGAGTGAGATTGGTTATAGTTGTGTCCCTTGCCGGGATGGTGATAATTCTACTGTTGTTCCCTTGCCGTGATGTTATGATTTATTATTGTGGTTCATATTGTTGATTTTTCCTTGTCGGACTTCTGTTATTGATATTGTTTGGGTGAGGAAGAGTGTAAATCACGAAGGGTGATGTCGTGTATTGATTATTGTGAGTAAGAGTGTAAAGCACGAAGGGTGATGCCGTGTATTGATTATTGTTAGGATGAGAGTGTAAAAGCACGAAGGGTGATGTCGTGCCATATTATGATATTAAAAGCACAAAGGGTGATGCCGTGTCGTTTCTATTGATTATTGTGAGGATGAGAGTAAAAGCACGAAGGGTGATGCCATGCACTTGCATTTATTATTTGGTTAGGATGAGAGTAAAAGCACGAAGGGTGATGCCATGCATTGTTTCTCTGTGATGTTATTTCCTGCTGTTCTAGTTGATGTTGAATTATTTTCTTATTTCCTTTATTTGGCATTTCTTCCCCCCCCCCCCCCCCCCCTAGCATATTCCCCTTCTCTTTGTACTTAGTTGTTTACTTCCCGTTATCATTATTTCCCTCCGTATATTATTAAACTGCACAGGTTGATTTGGTTGTCGTGTCCTAGCCTTGTCACTACTTCGCCGGGGTTAGGCTCGACACTTACTCAGTACATGGAGTCATTTGTACTGATGCTACACTCTGCACATTTTTATTGTGCAAATCCCAGTACAGGACCTTACGGACCTTAGAACGAGGAGGCTGCCTTCAGTCCACGTGGAGACACTGAGGTAGTCCTATTGGCGTCCCCTCATATTTCCTTTGTATTCTATTCTAGTTGTTTTAGAAATAGATGTACTGATTTCATTCAGACCTTTATATGTATTATTCATAGACAGTCCGTGAGTTTGTGACTCCGAAATTCTGGGATTGGTGTTGTGAAATTTCGTAAAGGCATTGAATTGAGTTAATATATCTTGCGTCATTTGTACTTTCATTTATGTTAGTGTTGTATTTCACCTGTTATTGAATAGGAATAAAGGAATAAAGTAAGTTAAAAATTCACGTTGTCTTTCCTAGCGGGTTCAACGTTAGGCGCCATCACGGTCCCGGCGGTGGGAAATTCGGGTCGTGACAAGTTGGTATCGGAGCACTAGGTTGTTTAGGTCTCACAATTCACGGACAAGCTTGGTAGAGTCTGAGGGATCGGTAAGGAGACGTCTGTACTTATCCCCTAGAGGCTGCAGAGTTTAGGAATATCTTCACATCTATTCTTCTCTGTCGTGCGATTTGAATTCTAAATGCTAATTGAATTGCTATTCTACTCTCTCGCAGATGGCGAGAGCACGTGCTTCTTCATCTACTGATCAGTAGCCCGAGTCTCCAGTTGCAGCTCCTACGAGAGGCCGAGGACAAGGCCGAGGCAAGGGCAAAGCTCAGCTTAGAGCAGCAGCCCCAGTGGTGGAGCCTCAGGTAGAGTTTGCTGATGAGGTTCCTGCCCAGACAGTCCCGGTTGGACCAGCTCAGCTTCCCGAGGGGTTCATTGCCACCCCGGTACTCCAGGATGCTCTGGTCCGTTTAGTGGGACTTATGGAGAGCGTTGCTCAGGCAGGACTACTTCCTGCAGCACCAGCCGTCTCTTAGGCTGGGGGAGGAGCCCAGACTCCCGCCACCCGCACGCCGGAGCAGTTAGCTTTTCAGTTCCAGACTCCAGCACCTCAGACAACTGGGGTAGTTCAGCCATGTATTATGGCTCAGGCCGTTGATGGGGCGGCTATGTCAGCTGATGCTTTATGGAGATTGGACCGGTTCACCAAGCTATTTCCTACTACTTTTAGCGGTGCACCTTCAGAGAACCCCCAGGATTAATTAGACAGTTGTTATGAGGTTCTTCGAAACATGGGGATCGTGGAGACCAATGGGGTCGATTTTGCTACGTTCCACCTTTCAGGTCCCGCAAAGACTTGGTGGAGGGATTATTGCTTGACCAGACCAGCTGGATCACCACCTTTGTCTTGGGCTCAGTTCTCCGATTTGTTCTTGGATAAGTTTCTTCCTGTTACCCAGAGAGAGAATTTCCGGAGGCAGTTTGAGCGTCTCCAGCAAGGTTCTATGATAGTTACACAGTATGAGACCAGGTTCATCACTTTGGACCGACATGCTATCATGATACTCCCCACCGATCGAGAGAGGGTGAGGAGGTTTATTGAGGGGCTAGCTCAGCCCATTAGACTACAGATGGCCAGAGAGACAGGGAGTGATTTTTCCTTTCTGGAGGCGGCCAATGTGTCCAGACGGATCCAGATGGTGTTATCACAGGGTAGTGGTCAGGGGTCTGACAAGAGGCCTCGTCATTTTGGCCGGTTCATTGGTGCCTCGTCTGGGGGCAGAGATTCTTTCGGTAGAGGCCATCCTCCTAGGCCGTTTCAGTCAGCACTTCAGGTATACCGCAGTGCTACAGGTAGTCGTGGTTCCCACATGCCATATTCTGATAAGTTGGCCTACAGTGCACCACCAACTCCTATCAGTGCACCGCCGCTCCAGAGTTTTCAGAGTGGTTACTCGGTCGACAGAGATAGTTTCAGGGCCAGCAGTCTCAGCAGCCGAGATCTTGTTATACATGTGGTGGCCCGGGGCACATTACTAGATTTTTCCCCCGAGCCTCGAGTGGTTCTCAGCACCAGGGTTCCCGTGCTATGATTCCCGCACCAGGTGCCCCACCACCCCCTCAGCCAGCTAGAGGTGGAGGTCAGGCTACTAGAGGTAGAGGTCAGCCACCAAGTAGGCTGTCCCAGGGATGTTCAGATTGGTGGGGCCCAACCCCGATGTTATGCTATTCTAGCCAGACCTGAGGCTGAGGCCTCCGATTCAGTCATCACAGGTATGGTTTCAGTTTGCAGCAGGGACGCTTCGGTTTTGTTTGATCCGGGATCCACATTTTCCTATGTGTCATCATATTTTTCTCCTTGTTTTATTATGCCTCGCAGTTCTCTGAGTACACATGTATATGTGTCTATACCGGTGGGTGATTCTATTGTGGTAGATCGTGTCCACCGTTCGTGTGTAGTGGTTATTGATGGTCTTGAGACCAGTGTAGATCTTCTACTCCTTGATATGGTTGATTTTTATGTCATTCTGGGGATGGATTGGTTGTCGCCTTATCACGGTATTCTGGACTGTCATGCCAAGACCGTGACATTAGCATTTCCAGGGTTGCCTCGACTAAAGTGGAGGGGGACTCCTGGTCATTCCTCCAACAGGGTTATCTCATATATGAAGGCTCGGCGCATGGTCGAGAATGGGTGTTTAGCCTATTTGGCTTATGTTCGTGATTCTAGTGCCGAGGTTCCTTCTATGGAGTCTTTGCCCATTGTCCGTGAGTTTCTACATGTGTTTCCTGTAGACCTGCCAGATGTGCCACCCGACAGGGATATTGACTTTTGCATTGAGTTGGCTCCGGGCACCCAACCCATTTCTATTCCGCCATATCGTATGGCCCCGCCAGAGTTGAAGGAGTTGAAGGAACAATTGCGGGATTTGCTAAATAAAGTCTTTATTAGGTCTAGTGTTTCGCCTGGGGTGCGCAAGTGTTGTTTGTTAAGAAGAAGGATGGGTCGATGAGGATGTGCATTGATTACCGGCAATTGAACAAGGTTACTATCAAGAACAAGTATCCATTGCCGAGGATTGATGATTTGTTTGATCAGCTTCAGGGTGCCAAGGTATTTTCAAAGATTGATTTGAGATCTGGCTACCATCAGTTGAGGATTAGGGCATCTAGTGTCCCTAAGACGGCTTTCCGCACTCGGTACGGGCATTATGAGTTCTTAGTGATGTTATTCGGGTTGACAAATGCCCCCGCTGCTTTTATGGATTTGATGAACCGAGTGTTCGGCATTATTTGGATACATTTGTGATTGTCTTCATTGATGATATTCTAATTTATTCCCGCAGCCGGGAGGAGCATGAGCAGCACCTTCGAGTCGTTCTCCAGACTTTGAAGGACAGTCAGTTGTATGCTAAGTTCTCCAAGTGTGAGTTCTGGTTGAGCTCAGTTGCATTCTTGGGTCATGTTGTATCAGCAGAGGGTATTCAGGTAGATCCTAAGAAGATTTCAGCAGTCAAGGATTGGCCCAGACCCACATCAACCCCAGAGATTCAGAGTTTCTTGGGCTTAGCAAGTTACTATCGTCGGTTTGTGGAGGGATTTTCATCTATTGCAGCCCCGATGACCAGGTTGACTCAGAAGGGTTCCTAGTTCAGGTGGTCAGATGAGTGTGAGGCGAGCTTTCAGAAGCTCAAGACAGCCTTGACCACGGCATCGGTGTTGGTTTTGCCCTCAGGTGCAGGGCCATATACTGTATATTGTGATGCTTCTCGGATTGGACTTGGTGTAGTGTTGATGCATGATGGAAAGGTTATAGCATATGATTCACGTCAGTTGAAGGTCCACAAGAAGAATTATCTAGTTCATGATTTGGAGTTAGCAGTTATTGTTCACGCGCTGAAGATTTGGAGGCATTATTTATATGGCGTGCCTTGTGAGGTGTTCACGGATCACAAGAGTTTGCAATATTTGTTGAAGCAGAAAGAGTTGAATTTGAGGCAGAGGAGATGGTTGGAGATATTAAAAGACTATGATATCACCATCTTATATCATCCGGGGAAGGACAATGTGGTGGCCGATGCTTTGAGTAGGAAGTCAGCCAGTATGGGTAGTTTTGCTTATATTCCGGTCGGGGAGAGACCACTTGCTTTAGATGTTCAGGCTTTAGCCAATCGCTTCATGAGATTGGATGTTTCTGAGACCGCCAGTGTTGTAGCTTATGCAGTTGCTCGTTCCATATTATTTTATCGTATTCGAGACCGGCAGTACGATGATCCACATTTGTGTGTCCTTATGGATACGGTGCGGCACAGTGGTACCAAGCAGGTTTTGGTTGGTGATGATGGAGTTTTGCGGATGCAGGGACGTATTTTTGTGCCTAATGTTGATGGACTTCGTGAGTTGATATTGGAGGAGGCCCATAGTTCCCATGTTGTTTGCCTTGTTGACTCCCTTGCGGGGATGTTATGACTTCTATTACTGTTTATGTTGTTCCGAATCACATCTAATGATGTCCGTTTCTTACCAAACTTCACAGATATGACATAAATATTATATCGAACCTGTATCGGGCTCCGGAACCATAATACTGGCCGGATACCATAGGTTTCACACATAATTTCATTTTAAAAAAATCTCTTTTATTTTCAGAAAACAATTTCTTTTAAAAATTCATTTCTCAGACTGGGACCTAGAAATTCGATTCCGGGCATACGCCCAAGTCCCATATTTTCCTACGGACCCTCCAGGATCGTCAAATCACGGGTCCGGATCTGTTTACCAAAAATGTTGACCGAAGTCAACTTTATTCAAAATTCTAATACAAAATTATCATTTTTATCAGTTTTTCACATAAAGGCTTCCTGGCTACATGCCCAGGCTACGCACGCAAATCGAGATGAGATAGAAGGAGGTTTTCACGACCTCGAAACACAGAATTAGCTAGAAATATATGGGATGACCTTTTGGGTCATCACACCCGATAAAATTGATATCGGGTATAATTCATGGATTGCTAATCACAGCCATATCAAACTAAACCTTGTCTTACACGGCTGAACAAAACCAAGGAATCTTTCTTATTAATTCACTTGGTGATAGAAATTGTTTAGTTTGAAAACGGTAAGGAAATACTAAAGTTATAATTTGATTAGAATAGGTCCTACATCTATGCAACTTCTGATTAAAGAGAACATGAACCCTAAGAAATCTGACGAAATCGATATATTATCCCATCAAATTATATAGCACGAAAGTTAATAATTTTTTCAACCTTCTCATATTTGCAGATTTATTCAGATATAGAGACGATTGCATCATCGCTGGTAATCAAGCATTGTTTCGATTACATTTGATCTATTAATTATTAGTTTTTTGGTGTTGGCCTTTTCTATAATGCAGATAGACCCATGGGCGTTCTTGCAACCACGTCAAGCGGCAGACATTCTTAGAATGTTGGAATACAAAACTGAAAATATTTTTGTTTCTTTTGGAGAAATTGAGGTATATTAAGGAATTAATGTTTTATGTTATTTTACGGTTTTTATCTTTAATAGGAAATGATAAGATATGGAAGGGAGTGCTTATCTCTTTGGAGATCAACTTAGAAAAATAGAATCGATTTGTCAAATTTTGAATTTCCTTCTTGCTTTAATTTTTATGTTCATTGTGTTTAGTTTCTTTTGTATTAGGTGGTTTTTTTTTTTTTTATTCTTTTGGTTTTGTCTATTTAATCTTTTGTTTAGTTCTTTTCTAAATGGTTATTAATATTATGTTGTCTTTGTGTAGGTCAGCACTTTGGTTATAAGATTTTGCAAGATTGAGGTTGACTCCAAGTATGAATATTACAAAAAATAGCTATAGTATTTTAATCACACAGTTTATTTTTCATATAAAATATTTTGTCATCGAATAAAATAGATGTACTTTAAATTTTCCATTGCTAAAAAACATGTGCCGCACTTAACCAGGCTAAAAGGATATTCTATGATTATTTGCCTATCCATGTAGGATAAATTATAATCACCGTTAGTATTTGAATTTTACTATGAATAAGCTAGAGAGAGTTGTCGGGTTCACTTCGAAAACTTAAATCTTTCTAGATTAAGCTTAAAACTCAAATATTTATTGACTCTAAACATGTACATACAAAAATGACAAGGAACAAAGACATATAACTACGCGATATACAAATTACAAACTTACATCATAGAATATAAAAAAAGGTCACGAAAGAATAACTTGACAATCAAAAGGGTACAATGATATTGTCTTAATTTCTAAAATTGTAACTTGACTGACATTGACATTATCTTTCTCAAAATCGTCGATTAACTGATATATTTTGAGAAATAACATATAAAAAATATCTAATGTTCAGAGTTAGATAAAACTTTGATTTTCAATATAAGAAAACGATTTTCATCTTTCTTTTAGTGATTAGCGAAATACATGCAACGCACGTACATAGAGACTAGTACTATATTAAAAGCACGAAGGCACTTAGCTAAATATCATTCGCCTTTTTTACCTTTTAAAAATATATTTTAGTTTGGTCAAAATCTTTATTAATTTATTTTCCTAATATTTAGTACTTTAAAATCAACTAAAATTTAGAGTTTTATATCTTTCCTTCTTTAAAATAAATAAGGAGTCCTAATATTTAGGACTTAAATTAAAAACTTTAAAGGTAACTAATTTATTTTTCTAAAAAAAGAGTTATGTTCACGTATGGAAAATTCGTATTCCGTATAGAGTCCAAGTTCAACATAGAATATTTTTGTATATCTTAGAGTACATTTATTACTTTTCCCCCCAAAAAGTATAGTTATTAATTGAAACAAACTCACGAGATTTCATTGTTTCTCTTTTACTTTAATCTGTCTTGATTTTGTCTACAAATTTTAATTTTCTCATTTTAATATCTAAGAATCAACATCCACGTCCTAAAAGAAAATTACTCGAGAAGTTAGTTTACCTTCTATTATCAAGCATGCAAACCTTCATAATATTTCCTAAGGCAAGAATCAATTAACATATTGAAGACTCTATTTTTCATTTAGCCCAGTTTACATAAAACGATATTTGATAATTGCATATTTATATATTTTTAAGTTTTATACTTATGAGTTAGGATACACGCGCAACACTTGTTCGAGCAAAATGAGTTGAAAGAGTTGAATTTAAAGTAGAGGAGAATGTTGGAGCTGTTGAAAGACTATGACATCACCATCTTGTATCATTCGGCGAAGACGACCCAAATTCTCAACCTTAGGGATCATGATGGCGCCTAACACCACACTTGCTAGGCAAGCCACTGTTAGAATTCGAGTAGCTAATTTTCTTTGATTATTTTCTTAAGCATCAATAAATAAATTTAAAGTAAACTTAACTTAAATGATTTTCAAAGATAAAATAATAAATAATTGAGTAAAAAAGAACTACGAACTAATTATATAAATAGATCTAGAACTATCCCAGAGTCTGGTGTCACAATTCACGAGCTACTAAAGAATACTACAAATACTGGGCTGAAAGAAATAGTGTAGTTGTTCTGAATATA
Source organism: Nicotiana undulata (assembly GCA_005239495.1). Classification (NCBI taxonomy): domain Eukaryota; kingdom Viridiplantae; phylum Streptophyta; class Magnoliopsida; order Solanales; family Solanaceae; genus Nicotiana; species Nicotiana undulata. The sequence continues at coordinate 15,410 of MDKH01163693.1, read as the reverse complement.
CTAAAACAGTTTTATAAAAAATATGAGAAGACTCTCGGGATATGCGAACGCCGGCAGATATACCTTGTGTCTCCGAATAAATAGATGGCTTCTCTAAAAAAAATCTCTACTGCTGGCTAGTACCTGGATCTGCACAAAAGAGTGCACAGTGTAGCATCAGTACAACCGACCCCATGTACTGAGTAAGTGCGAGCCTAACCTCGACGAAGTAGTGACGAGGCTACGGCAGGGCATTAACAATATATAACCTGTGACAATAATATATACAGTAATGCAATAAAATAATTCTACACGAACAAGAAAAAAATATAACTGAGACAATAAATATGAAGAAGGAAGGAAATCTAAACATATAATTAAGTACTGCAACAACAATGAAATAACTCAGCCGCCTTTTCCAGGCCTCAACTATAACCAACTCTCAAATAATTTTCAAGTTTTCAAACTTTAACTTTAAATAAAAGTAGTGCCAAAATATGAAAAATAGTAATATAAAATAGTAAGTTTTCAAATTTTGTTTTTCTTTGAAAATCAATAGAAATATAAATGTCCCCCCTTATCGCTCCTTGTTGCGGCGTGCAATCCGCTCCCACCTGTCCACCCTTATTGCTCCTCCCTAAATATATCACCCTTATTACTCCTGTTTATCACGACCCGAATTTCCCACCGTCGGGTCCATGATGGCGTCTAACGTTGAACCTGCTAGACAAGCCAACGTGTATATTCAATTTACTTTATTCCTTGGTTAATAATTAATAATAGATAAATTACAACTTAAACATGAATAAATATAAAAGATGTAGCAAGATATATGTATATATATATATATATATATATATATATATATATATATATATATATATATATATATATATATATATATATATATATATATATATATATATATATATATATATATATATATATATATATATATATATATATATATATATATATATATATATATATATATATATATATATATATATATATATATATATATATATATATATATATATATATATATATATATATATATATATATATATATATATATATATATATATATATATATATATATATATATATATATATATATATATATATATATATATATATATATATTCCAATACAAGCCTTTACGAAGTTTCACCAAACTAGCCAAATTCCAGAATAATGGAGTCACAACTCACGGAGTGTCTAAGAGTAATACACATAAAAGTCTGGAAAAAAATAAGTACATCCGGTTCTAAATCAACTAGAACAGAAATACAAGGAAAGATAGGAGGGGACGCCAAGGCTTGCGGACGCCAACAGGACTACCTCGGTGTCTCCGAGTGGACTTGTCACGATCCGAAATTCCACCATCGGGACCGTGATGGCGTCTAACGTTAAACCCACTAGACAAGCCAACATTACCAGTTATTCTAACTTGTTCCTTTATTATTTAGCATTTAATAGTGATGTACAAGAACAATTAGAAATCAAAGTGCGAAAGAAATGAAATCTAACGACTTAGGTAAATAGTATTACAAAATCCTTAATAATAACCCCCGACTGTTTATGATTGCTACAAATAAAGGTCTAAATAAACAAGGTACTACTGTCTAAAAAATATGTAAAGACAGGAAAGAAGTAAGATAAGAGGTGACGCCAAGGCCCGCGGACGTCTGCAGGACTACCTCAGTGTCGCCTGATGGACCGAAGGGAGCCACCTAGATCAGTAAACACTGGGTCCAGCACGTGGATCTGCACAACAAAAATTATGCAGGTGTAGTATCAGTACAACCGACCACATGTGCTGAGTAAGTGCCGAGCCTAACCTCGGTGAAGTAGTGACGAGGCTAGGACACGACAAGTAATATCACCTATGCAGTTTAATAGAATATAATAGGAAATAACAACAGGAAGTAAACAGTTAAGTACAATAACGGGGAAACATGCTGGGGAAAAGGGGTAACAAATACTGAAATGACGGAACGAGGCAGCAGTTCAAATATCAAAATAATAACGAGGATTAACAACACAAAATAAACAAGTGAATAGAAACGACACGACATGTCCCCTCGTGCTAAAGTATCATAACACGACACAAAATGTCCCCTCGTGCATAAAACATCACAATCACGGCACAGAATGTCCCCCGTGCATAAATATCATCAACACGGCACGGAATGTCCCCTCGTGCATAATAATCATAAACACGACACGAAATGTCCCGTCGTGCATAAATAATATAAACATGGCACGGAATGTCCCCTCGTGCATAAACAACATAAACATGGCACGGAATGTCCCCTCGTGCATAAACAACATAAACATGACACGGAATGTCCCCTCGTGCATAAACAACATAAACATGGCACGGAATGTCCCCTCATGCATAAATATAAAAAAATAACAGTTTGGCAAGAAAATCAACAATAAGAAACCATAAATGCAAAGGAATAATCAACAGTAATAATACCGTACCGGCAAGGGACATAGCTATAATCAATCCTACACAAGTGTATAATTTAACAAATAATTCTCAACCGATCAAATACTTAACAGTATTCACAACGAAGAATTCCCCTCAAATGAATAACTGTCAAATTGATATTGAATCCATAACACAATAAACCTCAATGAAAATCACATAATTACTCATATTCGACTCACGGACATGCTTGACCACAACATATAGGTACTCGTCACCTCACCTATACATTGGACATGGAATAAACACGTAGCAAATAAGACTCAACACCTATTCCCTCAAGCTAAGGTTTAGGCCAAACACTTACCTCGACACCCACGATCAAAATCAAGCCTCAAGCATCGCTTTTCCTTTTGAACCCGACTCCAAATCAATCGTATCTAGACATAATCGACTCAATAAAATCAATAAAGGCTAAAAAATTCAATTCCAATGCTTAATTATAGATTTTCCAATATTTTTCCCAAAAATCCAAAAATCAACCCCGGGCCCGCTTGGTCAAAACACGAGGTTCGGACCAAAATCCGATCACCCATTCACCCATGAGCCGGAATATATAATTTGTTTTGAAATCCAACCCCAAAACGAGGTCAAATTCCCAAATAATCAAAAAGCTCTAACTCTACCCAAATCCCTACTTTTCTAATCACATGGTTTTAGGCTTAGAATCTAATGTGTGTTGATAAAAATAGAAGAAAACGAAGTAGGATTACATACCTATGAAGCTATGGTGAAGAAGTTCTTCAAAAATTTCCCAAGAAGGTGTGGAGAAGAAGAAGGTTGTGACAAATGGTAAAATCCCGTAATGAGCATTCTGTTTTTTTAAACTTAAAGTAACTGGGAGAATTTACCTTACGCGATCGCGATGGGTAGGACGCGATCGCAGAGTTTGCTGACTTACAGGCTACGCGATCGCGAAGAAAGGGGTGTGATCGCATAGTTCACTGAACACAACCTACCGCGATCGCCACACAGGGATCGCGTTCGCAGAGAGTACTTGTCTACCTAGCCCCCAGCCCATATTTTCACTACGCGTTCGCGTGAGGCCCATTGCGTTCGCGTAGAGCTTTTCCCCCAAGCTCCGCGTTCGCGTCCAAGGCCTTGCGTTCGCGTAGGGTAATTTTACCCCCCTCCCCTCCCAGACTTACTCATCGCGATCGCATGCAGTGCACCGCGATTGCGGAGGTCAACAGACCTGGACACCAGATACAACAACAAAAATTAGACTTTCTAAGTCTAAATCACCCCGACACCTACCCGAAACTCACTCGAGCCCTCGGGGCTCCAAACCAACTATGCACACAACCTCATAAATATCCTACGGACTTATTCATGTAATTAAACCACTAAAATAACATCTAAAACAACGAATTAAACCTTAAAATCCATGAAAATTCTCAAAAACTCCTTTAAACTTCAAATTTTGCATTTAAGGTCTGAATCACGTCAAATGAAGTCCGTTTATTACGAAACTTTACAGATATGACACAAATATTATATCGCACCTGTACCAAGCTCCGGAACCAAGATACGAGCCCGATACCACAGGTTTCACATGTAATTACTCTTTCAAAATCTCTTGTATTTTTCAGAAAACAATTTCTTTTAAAAATTCATTTCTCGGACTTGGGACCTTGAAATTCGATTCCGGGCATACGCCCAAGTCCCATATTTTCCTACGGACCCTCCGGGACCGTCAAATCACGGGTCCGGGTCCGTTTACCAAAAATGTTGACTGAAGTCAACTTTATTCATATTTCTAATACAAAATTGCAATTTTATCAGTTTTTCACATAACGGCTTCCCGGCTACACGCTCGGGCTACGCACGCACATCGAGGTGAGATAGAAGGAGGTTCTAATGACCTCAGAACACAGAATAAATTAAGAATACCCAGGGTGATCTTTTGGGTCATCACAATCTCCACCTCTAAAACAAACGTTCGTCCTCGAATGGACATAGAAAGGTACCTGAATAAGGGAAAAGATAGGGATATCGGCTCCGCATATCGGACTCGGACTCCCAAGTAGCTGCCTCAACAGGCTGACCTCTCCACTGAACACGAACCGAAGGATAACTCTTCGATCTCAGCTGACGAACCTGCCGGGCTAATATGGCTACCGGCTCCTCCTCATAAGTCAAATCCTTGTCCAACTGGACACTGCTGAAGTCTATCACATAAGAGGGACCGGAAAGGTACTTCCGGGGCATAGATACATGAAACATCGGATGCACGACTGATAAACTCGGTGGTAAAGCAAGTCTGTAGGCCACCTCTCCTACCTTATCAAGGATCTCAAAGGGATCAATGTACCTAGGGCTCAACTTGCCCTTCTTTTCGAACCTCATCACGCCCTTCATGGGCGACACTCGAAGAAATACCCGGTCTCCTACCATGAATGCCAAATCACGAACTCTGCGCTTTGCATAACTCTTCTGCCTGGACTGAGTTGTACGAAGTCTATCCTGAATGATCTTCAACTTATCCAACGCAACGAACCACCCGACTGGCGACCGACACCGCATACCATACAACGCCTCATAAAGAGCCATCTGAATCCTCGACTGGTAGATGTTGTTGTAAAAAAACTCAGATAAAGGCAGAAACTGGTCCCATGAACCTCCAAAGTAAATGACACATGCTCGTAACATATCCTCCAAGATCTGAATAGTACGTTCAGACTGTTCGTCCGTCTGAGGATGAAACGTTGTGCTCAACTCAACCCGTGTGCCCAACTCATGCTGAAATACTCTCCAGAAATGGGAGGTAAATTGAGTACCTCGGTCAAAAATAATGGACACGGGCACACCATTTAGGCGAACAATCTCCTTGATGTAGATCTTTTCCAACCTCCCCGAAGAATACAAAATTGATATAGGAATAATGTGTGCTGACTTGGTCAGCCTATCCACAATGACCCAAATCGCATCGAACATCCTCTGAGTTTGTGGGAGTCCAACTACAAAATCCATGGCCATATGCTCCCACTTCCACTCAGGAATCTCAATTCGCTGCATCAAACCACCGGGTCTCTGGTGCTCGTACTTAACCTGATGACAGTTCAAGCACCGTGCTACATAGGCCACAATATCTTTCTTCATCCTCCGCCACCAATAATGCTGCCGCAAATCTTGGTACATATTTGCGGTACCCGGATGAATGTATTACCGGGAACTATGGGCCTCCTGCAATATCAAATCGCGAAGTCCATCAACATCAGGCACACAAATACGGCCCTGCATCCTCAGGACTCCCTCATCATCAATCATAACCTGCTTGGCACCTCCGTGCCGAACCGTATCCCCGAGGACACATAAATGTCGATCATCATACTTTTTGTCCCGAATACGATCAAACAATGAAGAACGGGCCATGGTATAAGCCAAAAAACTGCCAGTCTCAGAAACATCCAATCTCATGAACCGATTGGCTAAAGCCTGAACATCTAAAGCAAGTGGTCGCTCCCCCATCAGTATTTAAGCAAGACTACACATACTGGCTGACTTCCGGCTCAAACCATCGGCCACCACATTGGCCTTCCCTGGATGATATAAGATTGTAATGTCATAGTCTTTCAACAGCTCTAACCATCTTCTCTGCCTCATATTCAACTCTTTCTGCTTGAACAGATACTGCAAACTCTTATGATCTGTGAACACCTCACATGACACACTATACAGATAATGCCTCCAAATCTTCAAACCATGAACAATGGCTGCTAACTCTAAATCATGAACCAGATAGTTCTTCTCGTGAACCTTCAACTGACGTGAAGCATAAGCTATAACCTTTCCATCCTGCATCAATACTGCACCAAGTCCAACCCGTGAAGCATCACAATACACGGTATATGGCCCTGAACCTGTGGGCAAAACAAACACTGGTGTCGTGGTCAAGGTTGTCTTGAGCTTCTAAAAGCTCGCCTCAAACTCATCTGACCACCTGAATTGGGCACCCTTCTGAGTCAATCTGTTCATCGGGGCTGTAATAGATGAAAAGCCCTCTAGAAACCGACGGTAGTAACCTGCTAAGCCCAAGAAGCTCCGAATCTCTGTAGCTGAGGTAGGTCTAGGCCAATCTATGACTGTTGAAATCTTCTTTGGATCCACCTGAATACCCTCGGCCGACACAACATGGCCCAGAAATGCAACTGAACTCAACCAGAACTCACACTTCAAAAATTTGGCATACAACTGATTGTCCTTCAAAGTTTGGAGGACGACTCGAAGGTGTTGCTCGTGCTCTTCCCGAATGCGAGAGTAAACCAAAATATCGTCAATGAAGACAATCATGAACAAATCCAAATAAGGCCTAAACACTCGGTTCATCAACTCCATAAAGGCAACTGAGGCATTTGTCAACCCAAACGACATCACCGAGAACTCATAATGCCCATACCGAGTGTGAAAGGCTGTCTTAGGGACGTCAGACTCCCTAAGCCTCAACTGATGGTAGCCAGATCTCAAGTCAATCTTTGAAAATAATGTGGCACCCTGTAGCTGATCGAACAAATCATCAATCCTCGGCAAAGGATACTTATTCTTGATAGTAACCTTATTCAATTGCTGGTAGTCAATACACATTATCATTGTGCCATCTTTCTTCTTAACAAAAAACACTGGCGCACCCCAAGGAGAAACACTAGGCCTAATAAAGTCGTTGGCTAGAAAATCCTATAACTGATCCTTCAACTCCTATAGCTCTGGCGGGGTAGAAACGGGCTGAGTGTCCGGAGCCAAATCAATGCAAAAGTCGATATCCCTGTCCAGTGGCATACCCGGCAGGTCAGCAGGGAATACCTCTGGAAACTCACGAACAATGGGCACAGACTCCATAGGAGGAACCTCGGCACCAGAATCACGAACATAGGCCAAATAGGCCAAGCATCCCTTCTCAACCATACGCCGAGGCTTCATATACGAGATAACATTGTCGGAAGAATGACCAAGAGTCCCCCTCCACTCCAATCGGGGTGCTCTCGGTAAGGTCAAGGTCACAGTCTTAGCATGACAGTCCAGAATAGCATGATAGGGAGACAACTAATCCATCCCCAAAATGACATCGAAATCAACCATATCAAGGAGTAACAGGTCTACACGAGTCTCAAGACCACCAATAACCACTATGCATGATCGGTAGACTCGATCTACCACAATAGAATCACCCACAGGTGTAGATACATATACAGGAGTACTCAGGGAATCACGGGGCATAATCAGGTAAGGGGCAAAATATGAGGATACGTAGGAAAATGTAGACCCCGAATAAAACAAAACCGAAGCATCTCTGCTGCAAACTGAAACCATACCTGTAATGACTACATCAGAGGCCTCGGCCTCAGGTCTGGCGGGAATAGCATAGCATCGGGGCTGAGCCCTACCAATCTAAACATCCCTGGGTCGACCTATTGCGGGCTGACCTCTACCCCTCATAGCATGTCCTCCACCTCTAACTGTCTGGCCTCCACCTCTGGCACCTCGACCTCCACCCCTAGCTGGCTGAGGGGGTGGGGGTGCACCTGGTGCGGGAATCATAACACAGGAACCCTGATACTGAGAACCACCAGAAGCTCGGGGGCAAAACCTGGAAATGTGCCCTGGAACACCACAAGTGAAACAAGATCTCGGCTGCTGAGACTGCTGCCCCTGAAACTATCCATGTCGACCAGAATAACCACCCTGGAAGCTCTGAAGCGGTAGTGCACTAATAGGAGCTGGTGGTGCACTGCGGGATACCTGGAGTGCTGACTGGAATGGTCTAGGAGAATGATCTCTGCCAAAAGAATCTCTGCCTCCAGATGAGGCACCACTGAATCGACTAAAATGACGAGGTCTCTTGTTAGACCCTTGATCACCGCCCTGTGATAAGACCATCTAAATCCGCCTAGCCACATTGGTCGCCTCCTGAAATGAAATATCACTACCAGTCTCTCCGGCCATCTAAAGTCTAATCGCTTGAGCTAGCCCCTCAATAAACCTCCCTACCCTCTCTCGATTTGTAGGGAGTATCATGATAGCATGTCAGGCCAAAGTGATAAACCAAGTCTCATACTGGGTGACTGTCATAGAGCCCCGCTGGAGATGCTCAAACTGCCTCCGAAGATCCTCTCTCTGGGTAACTAGTAGAAACTTCTCCAAAAACAACTCGGATAACTGAGCCCAAGACAACGGTGAAGATCCAACTGGCCTGGTCAAGCAAAAATCCCTCCACCAAGTTCTTGTGGAACCAGAAAGGTGGAATGTAGATAAATCGACCCCATTGGTCTCCACAATCCCCATGTTCTGAAGAAACTCATAGCATGTCTAAGAAATCCTAGGGGTCTTCTAATGGTGCACCAGTAAAAGTAGTAGGAAATAACTTGGTGAACCGATCCAATCTCCACAAAGCATCGGCAGACATAGATGCTCCCTCAACTGCCTGTGCCACAATACCCGGCTGAGCTACTCCAGTTGTCTGAGGTGCTGGAGTCTGGAACTGCGAAGCTAACTGCTCTGGTGTGCGGGTAGCAGGAGTCTGGGCCCCTCCCCCAGCCTGGGAGACGACTGGTGTTGTAGGAAGTAGACCAGCCTGAGCCACGCACTCCATAAAGCCCACTAAGAGGACTAGAGCGTCCTGAAGTACCGGGGTGGAAATGAACGCCTCTAGGACTTGAGTTGGTCCAACCGGAACCGTCTAAGCCGGAACCTCACCGACAAAGTCTACCTGTGGGTCCTCTACAGGGGCTGCTGCTCTGGGCTGAGCCCTGCCCCTTCCTCGACCTCTAGCATGGCCTCGGCCCATTGTAGGAGCTGTAACTAGAGGATCGAGCTGCTGATCGGTAGATGAGGAAGCACGCGTTCTCTCCATCTGCGAGAGAATAGAATAGAAACTCAATTAGCATTTAGAATTCAAATCGCACGACAGAGAAGAATAGATGTGAAGTTATTCCTAACTTTGCAGCCTCTGGGGGATAAGTACAGATGTCTCTGTACCGATCCCTCAAACTCTACTAAGTTTGTCCGTGAATTGTGAGACCTAAGCAACCTAGAGTATTGATACCAACTTGTCACGACCTGAAATCCCATCGTCGGGACTGTGATGACGTCTAACGTTGAACCCGCTAGACAAGCCAACGTTACCAATTATTCTAACGTGTTCCTTTATTATTTAGCATTTAACAGTGATGTACAAGAACAACTAGAAATCAAAGTGCGGAAGAAATGAAATCTAACGACTTAAGTAAATAGTATTACAAAATCCTTAATAAAAAACCCCAAAATCTAGTGTCACAATTTCACGGACTGCCTATGATTACTACAAATAAAGGTCTGAATACACAAGGTACTACTGTCTCAGAAATATGTAAAGACAGGAAAGAAGTAAGATAGGAGGTGACGCCAAGACCCGCGGACGTCTGCAAGACTACCTAAGTGTCGCTTGATGTCCCCTCATGCATAAATATCATCAACACGGCACAAAATGTCCCCTCTTGCATAATAATCATAAACACGACACGGAATGTCCCCTCGTGCATAAATAATATAAACATGGCACGAAATGTCCTCTCGTGCATAAACAACATAAACATGGCACGGAATGTCCCCTCGTGCATAAACAACATAAACATGGCACGGAATGTCCCCTCGTGCATAAACAACATAAACATGGCACAGAATGTCCCCTCGTGCATAAATATAAAAAAAAACAGTTTGGCAAGAAAATCAACAATAAGAAACCATAAATTCAAAGGAATAATCAACAGTAATAATACCGTCCCAGCAAGGGACACAACTATAATCAATCCTACACAAGTGTATAATTTAACAAACTATTTCTCAACCGATCAAATACTCAAGTATATTTACAACCAAGAATTCCCCTCAAATGAATAACTGCCAAATTGATATTGAATCCATAACACAATAAACCTCAATGAAAATCACATAATTACTCATATTCGACTCACGGGCATGCTTGACCACAACATATAGGTACTCGTTACCTCACCTATACATTGGACATGGAATAAACATGTAACAAATAAGACTCAACACCTACTCCCTTAAGCTAAGGTTAGGCCAAACACTTACCTCGACTCACACGATCAAAATCAAGCCTCAAGCACCGCTTTTCCCTTTGAACCAAACTCCAAATCAATCGTATCTAGACATAATCGACTCAATAACATCAATGAAGGCTAAATAATTCAATTCCAGTGCTTAATTATAGATTTCCCAACATTCTTCCCAAAATCCAAAAATTGACCCCGGGCCTGCTTGGTCAAAACACGAGGTTAGGACCAAAACCCGATCATCCATTCACCCACGAGCCCGAATATATAATTTGTTTTGAAATCCGACCCCAAAACGAGGTCAAATTCCCAAATAATCAAAAAGCCCTAACTTTACCAAATCCCTACTTTTCTACCCTTAATCACATGTTTTTAGGCCTATAATCTAATGGGTGTTGATAAAAATGGAAGAAAACGAGGTTAGTATTACATACCTATGAAGCTATGGTGAAGAAGTTCTTCAAAAATCGCCCAAGGAGGTGTGAAGAAGAAGAAGGTTGTGAAAAATGGTTAAATCCTGTAATAAGCATTCTGTTTTTTTTGAACTTAAAGTAACTGGGCGAATTTACCTTACGCGATCGCGAAGGGTAGGACACGATCGCAGAGTTTGCTGACTTACAGGATACGCGATCTCGAAGAAAGGGATTCCATCGCAGAGTTCACTGAACACAACCTACCGCGATCGCGACACAGGGATCGCGTTCGCAGAGAGTACTTGGCTACCAAGCCCCCCAACTCATATTTGCACTACGCATTCGCGTGAGGCCCCTCGCATTCGCGTCCAAGGCCCTGCATTCGCGTAGGGTAATTGTACCCCCTTCCCAGACTTACTCATCGCGATCGCATGTAGTGCACCGCGATCGCAGAGGTCAACAGACCTGGACACCAGATACAACAACAAAAATAAGGTTTTTCTAAGTCTAAATCACCCCGACACCTACCCGAATCTCATCCGAGCCCTCGGGGCTCCAAACCAACTATGCACACAACCTCATAAACATCCTACAGACTTATTCGTGTAATTAAACCACCAAAAGAAAATAAAAAAAAATGAATTAAACCTCAAAATCCATGAAAATTCTCAAAAACTCCTTTAAACCTCAAATTTTGTATTTAAGGTCCGAATCACGTCAAATGAAGTCCGTTTCTTACCAAACTTTACAGATATGACACAAATATTATATTGAACCTTAACCGGGCTCCGAAACCAAGATACAGTCCCAATACCACCGGTTTCACATGTAATTACTCTTTTAAAATCTCTTATATTTTTCATAAAACAATTTCTTTTAAAAATTTATTTCTCGAACTTGGGACCTTGGAATTCGATTTCGGGCATACGCCCAAGTCCCATATTTTCCTACGGACCCTCCGGGACTATCAAATCACGGGTACGGATCCGTTTACCAAAAATGTTGACCAAAGTCAACTTTATCAAAATTTCCAATACAAAATTGCCATTTTATCAGTTTTCCACATAACGGCTTCCCGGCTACACGCTCGGGTTGCACACACACATCGAGGTGATATAGAAGGAGGTTCTAATGAACTCAGAAGACAGAATAAATTAAGAATACCCGGGATGACCTTTTGGGTCATCATAGGACTGAAGGAAGCCTCCTAGCTCTAGTGTCCACAGGGTCCTGTACCGGGATGTGCACAACAAAAAGATGTGCAGGTGTAGTATCTGTACAACCGACCCCACGTACTGAGTAAGTGTCGAGCCTAATCTCAGCGAAGTAGTGACGAGGCTAGAACACGACAACCATGATAACCTGTGCAATTTAATTATACTCGGAAGGAATAATAATAAAGCAGGGATAAATAGCTAAGTACAAAAGAAAAAGGGAACATGTTGGGGGAAAAGAGATGGCAATTAACAGGAATAACTAAATAATACAACAGAGTAAATATCAAAACAATAGCAGGAACTAACAACACAGAGAAAAGCAGTGCACGACATCACCCTTCGCGCTTTTACTCTCATCCTCACCAAATAATAAATGCAAGTACACGACATCACCCTTCATGCTTTTACTCTCATCCTCACAATAACCAATAAAAAAATGGCACAACATCACCCTTCGTGCTTTTACACTCTCATCCTCACAATAAACAATACACGACATCACCCTTCATGCTTTACACTCTTCCTCACAGAAATCAATACACGACATCACCCTTCGTGCTTTACACTCTTCCTCACAGAAATCAATACACGACATCACCCTCGTGCTTTACACTCTTACTCACCCAAACAATATCAATAACAAAGGTCATTTTAGAATTTAAATTCTAAAGCCCAAGGGGTCATTTTATAAAATTAGACTTCGTTCCATGCTTAATAGCCATAAAAAAGACTAAAATTAAATACCTCGATTTACATGTGCAGTCTGGACGTGAAATCAGAAAGCTTCTATGCGAAAATATGAGAAATAGTAATTTTTAGAATTTAAATTTGATAAAAGTTGACTTTGGTCAACATTTTGATTAAACGGGCCCGGATCCATATTCCGACGATCCCGGGAGGTCCGCAGTAAAATATGGGACTCGGGCGTATGCCCAGAAATGAAGTTGGAGGTCCTGTTTGGTACACTGTGCGAACGCACCTCCAGGAGCGCGATCGCACTGCTTTCATCCAGCTGTGCTATGCGAACGCACAATACCCTTCGCGATCGCACTGAGTAAATCAGGCCTGGGGGGAGGGGAGGTCAATACCCTGTGCGATCGCACCCCTCCCCATGCGAACGCACTGCCCAATTTTTCCTTACCCTGTGCGTTCGCACATTATTAACCGCGATCGCACAGAGCCCCAACCCAGCTATTATAAATACATTTTAAAATCCGGGCAGAACCCTTTCTTCTCCAATTTTTCGAGGTTCCAGCCCTAAAAATGAGTTTTCTTCAACAATCTTCATCCCCAATTCATAGGTAATCAATTGCAAACCTTGTTCTTTCAATTCCTTACTACTTTGAGGGTAACTCACAATGCGTATATTTTTCTGCCAGAACTGTAATACTGATAATCCTCATTAACTGGGTGCCTCGTACCCTTCTTCACCTTGCTTATTTTACTTGCTGAAACTTTTGTCTCCCTCCTTATTCCATTTTTTTACCGTAAGAGTGGATAGGCATTCTTGCCTTAGGGATCCTTATTAAGAATCTTACACACCTTAGTATACACATGATTTGCTGAATACCTTAAATTTATCCATCATAAGCATCATGCGAAAATTGTGTTCCTTTGACTCAACTGTTCCACAGATATACCTCTTATCAACCGTCTTTCTGGATGTAGGCATTGTCGTATTATGAATAAGATAGAGTTTAGGAAATTGAGTTCTTATAACTGAGCTCTACCACACGATCTAGAGTTAAAAGAAAGAGTGAGAGTCTTAAATGCCCCGTAGCCTCCTGCTTATAAGTGTGGTGCACGACACACCCATAAACAAGACTCTACTAGACACGGCTTGTAGACTCCCTAGGACAGAACTGCTCTGGTATCACTTTTGTCACGACCCAAACCGATGGGCCGCGATGGGCACCTGGTACCTTACTCAACCGAGTACCAACATAACATATCTTTTCATATCATACTATCATAGACAACTGAGCCGTAGAGGTTTCCGTGAAATAGGTAATACAACATGTGATACCAATTTATACATAAAACATGTGGGCCTATAAGTGTAACGACCAGGTCTGTCGTTACGTAAAACCTGCATTATAATTGTTGTTAGTGGCTTATTATATGTTGGTTATTCTATTATTAATGTGTTAGAGTTGATAGACTTGAAATCGAAATGGTTAAATGAGAATTTAGTCACTTAGTCCTTAAGAACAGCCTTAAAATGGGAAAAGTCAACTAAGAGTTGACTTATTGGTAAACGACCTCGGAATACGTATTTTATGGTTCGGATAGCTTCGTTAGGTGATTTGGGACTTAGGAGTGTGTTCAGAATATTTTTAGGATGCCCGATTTAGAATTAGGCTTGAAATGGCGAAGTTAGTATTTTGGCGAATTCCGGTTGATAGGCGAGATTTTGATGCGAGGGTCAGAATGGGATTCCGAGAGTTGCTGTAGCTTCGTTAGGTCATTTTGGACTTTCTCGCAAAATTTCAGGTCATTCGCGTTAGGTCAAATGCGCGTTTCGGAAGTTTTTGGAAATCATAGGCTTGAATTGGATGAGAATTTGGTGTTTTGATATTAGTTTTGGTGTTTCGAGAGCGCGACTAAGTTTGAATGATGTTATGGGATGTGTTAGTATATTTGGTTGGGGTCCCGAGGGGCTCGGGGTTAATTTCGGATGATTAACAAACTCGTTTAGCCTTGGATACATAGCTGGTTGCTGGTTTTTTTTGTGCAGCAGGGATTCCTTCTCTGTGATCGCGAGAAGAAAGCTGCGATCGCGTAGTGCATTGGGAGAGAGAGAAAAATTTACTCTCTGCGATCACAAAAGTGTATCCGCGATCGCAGAGGTTGAGCGGGTAAAGCAATGCGATCGCGTGCCATAGATCGCGATCGCGTAGGGTGCCAGTCAAGCGCGTGGGGGAGGTCAACTGGTCATCGCGACCGCGTGGGGGTATGATGCGATCGCGTGGGTGTGGAAGGCTAAGCTTCGCGATCGCATGGTCTATTCCGCGATCGCGTAGAGTAAAAGAGAGGCAGTGGGATTTTGTGCTCCGCGATCGCGACAGGAAGTCCGCGATCGCGGTGAAGAAATCACTGGGCAGTATTTAAATATTTCATCCGCGACCTAAACCCTTATTTCACCATTGGTGTACGGACAAGGAGCTTCTTGGACGAATTTTGGAGGAGAAAATCATTGGGTATCACAGAGGTAAGTATTTTGATCATTAAAACTCGTTTATGGGTGATT
>ML275535.1:0-12946 GCA_005239495.1 Nicotiana undulata | reverse complement strand
TGATTTATTTTCATTACTACTGAGTTGGCATACTCATAAAGACTCCTTGTGCCTCTGTGCACAAATCCAGGTACTAGTTCGTAGCGATAGCTGACGCAGTTGATAGCAGCATTTCACGGAATTTCGAGATAGCTGTCCAGCGTCCACAGCTTCTCCATTTCCCTTCCTTATTTAGTCTTATCACTTGATTCAGAGACATATATTATAGTTTTAGCAGAGTTAGTTTATTTATTCATAGATGCTCATGACTATTGACTCCAGTTCTTGGGAGGTTTGTTTAGAGTATTNATTAAGGGGACGCTAAGACTTTTAATTATATTAATTATGATGTGGTTGCTTGCTTATTATTTAATTATGAACTATTATAATTGAACAAAAAGCGCAGTAAGGTGATGGTTGTCTAGCCTAATTCCACGATAGGCGCCATCACGACCTGTTAGGATTTGGGGTCGTGACACTAAGTTTTATAAATTTTATCTAAAATGAGGTATTTTTAGCTTATAGGATATGTACATAAACCACTTTCGATATTTATGGGATTATTTTTAAATAAGTCACGATGTCGTACCCTTGTTGTTTTGGTACATGTTGCGAGACGCGTCACATGAAATGCACCCGTGATTCGTCACATGTTTATCTTAATCTTCGAAGTTATGGTCGGGTCACATGAAATGCACACCCGAATTCGAATTTACGGTTTTCTACACATTGCGAATCGCGCCACGTGAAACGCACCCGTGATTTACAACATGTTATTTTAAAGTAGTTTGAAGTTGTGGTCGGGTGGCATGAGTTGCAAACCCGAGTGTACATTACGTAATCATGACTATGGTCACGATAATTTAATTTCTTATTTGAAGCAATTTTTTTTATATAAGTTCTTTGTCTTTTCCCTAAGTTAAATGTAGTATTAGTCTAAGAGGAATTTTGGACTATAATGTATATGTTTATTCAAGGTCTTCTAAAACTAAGTTTAAGATTATTGTAAGGTTAAAGTTATAGAGTATTAATGCGGAAAATGATGTCAATTAATTATGGAAAGGTGGACTAATTTTATTAGGTAAACTCTAAGGTTATTGGACCTATCTTGATTTAAAGGGGGAATAAAAAGCAGGCGTAAAAATTATCATTTAACCTACCACGTAAAGAAACATATGTAGTCCACCCCACATGCCACTTTATTCTAACAACCCAAATTGCTTTTACCTAATCTAACCAAAAGCCCAAAGTATAAGTGATTCTCATGATAAAGTTAGGCACAAAATTAATCGTTTTACCAACACTCAGATGCTAAACGTGGCTCGCTTTTTTATATGAATTAAAATTGAATTTAAACACATTGAAACATATGTGATAGAGGCAACAATGAATGAGAAGAAAATTAGTGTAACTAATACACTTTCAATTAGAAAAGCAAAACAACATATATATATATATATGAAGAATAAAACAGTGAAATAGGAGAAAATGGACCTTGATTAATTTAAAACCATCTTTAGCATAATAGAGGAGCTCCATAGAAGTTTGAACAGCAACTACAAACCAAGACAGACCCACGACCGTGAACCTCGACTCAGTGACCTCGAAACCTACCGGAAAACTCGAAACTCAACAGGGTCGGAGCTGCTACGTTTTTGCAAGTTTTAATGGTTGTTTTTCAGCTATTTTGTGGGTGTTTTAGGGCAGTTTTTGGGGCAGTAGTTTAGCTGATTTTGAGCTGGAATTTCAGCTCATTTGGGGATGCTTAAATTGTATTTTTGCAGCTAAAATTAGCAGTGTTCTTTGGAGGAATAAGAAGAGCAACGACTCCTCTTTTGACTATTTTTTGCTTCTTCTTTTTCCGTTTTCGGTTCCCCCATCCCCAATTTTTATGTCACTTTCATTAATCCCCAGATCTGGCCCTTTTCCTTTTCATTCCTTTCTCCTTCGTTTCTGTTCTGTGTATGTGTTTCTCTTTGGTGAGGGGAAGTTGGGGTTGAAGTTCTCTATATGAGAATAAAAGAGAGCAAAGAGATTGATAAATTTTGACGGTGTGCAGCTAGGTACTAAAAAAAAAGTGAAAAGCAACCATGGAGGAAGATGAGAGAGCTCATTTGTGCTTAAACTGCTGCAACTTAGAGAAATGAGGTCTAGGAGATGCTGGTCCGTTGTTTGTGAGAAAATGACCAGCAACTTTTATGGTATTTGAGGGTTTTTACTGCAGAAAAATGGAGGTGCCTTTTGAGAGGAAAAACGTGAAGAAGAAGTCCTCTCCTCCTCTCCCTCTGTTTCTTTCCTCTCCCCCTCTTTCCGTTCCCAGATCCCCTCCCTTTATCTATTATGAGTATGTGTATATATCTTGCACAAAAAGCCAAAGAAAGGAATAATCATGTGGGCCCTTATGTGCAGGTGAGAATTGGTTATTGCAAAAGATAAGAAGGAATCTTGTTGCCATGTGGCAACTAATGATTGGTTCTTATTTATTTTTTTATTTTTTGGTTTAAATTAAAATCAATCTAAAATTCCTTCTTATTAGCTAACTAAACTAGGCAACATAAATATTTTAATAAAAAATACAAATGTTTGCTTTTGCTTTTTTTTCTTTCTTAAGTAGAACCTATAAAAGGGTAAAACAAAGTTAAAATATGTAAATTAAACTTAAACTTATTTACATACTCAAAAGTGGTGGGAAATCTAAATATGGTCAAAAATTAGGTGTTCACAGCTGCCCCTCTTTGCTTGAAAACACGGAGAGTTTTCAGGCAAAGATAAAGTGAGCCATGTGACTAATTTTTGACTAAATCTTTATTCAAAGGAAAAATAAACAAAGGAAAGGGTGCAACCGAGTCATGGTTTTGGACAGCCTACATATCCCGGTTCATAAGGGAATCAGATCACGTGTAGTTCAAGAAGTTTTAGAGTGATGGAGTGATGAGTTCGAGAGTCGATCAAGGTTCCCGTTCCGTCGAGGTTCCGGTCTGCGGTTTCGTTCTTATATCAAAATCAAAATAAAACTAACTAAGTCTATCAGCTATGAGTTACAAGATTCCTATCTATGAGTCTTCTGAAGCTTGATCTTGAGTCTTGAATGGTCTTCATGCAGACTTTAGATTGAACCTTGATGCTTTTTAGCTGTAGATGCTG
Source organism: Nicotiana undulata (assembly GCA_005239495.1). Taxonomy (NCBI): domain Eukaryota; kingdom Viridiplantae; phylum Streptophyta; class Magnoliopsida; order Solanales; family Solanaceae; genus Nicotiana; species Nicotiana undulata. The sequence continues at coordinate 9,823 of ML275535.1, read as the reverse complement.
GTTAAATCTTCTTCAGCGTTTCGGATAAAGGCAGGATATACAGAACGGATGACTTCAATCTCGCCCTGAATAGTCCACGTCTTTCCCGCTTCTGCACTTTGGGGTTCAACTCTTTTTCTTCTTTTCTTTTATTCTGAATTGAGACGTCTTCTTTTGGTCGTCTCAAATCCATTGTCCAAAAATGCAATCTGCACAAAATCAAAAAGCAAACGAACGAAATTATTTGCCCTAGTTTTTACTAGGAAAAATTTCGTGAGTTATTGTAAGGAAATCTATACTACTTTATTATTGAAAGCGGTGAAAAGCCGGGAACAGTGCACCCGGAGTTATTGTAGGCTAGGGAGTGGATACCCTATGCCCTAAAAGGTAAAATCAACTAGGGATTGGAGACCCTATGTTGGAAAAGATCGGCAGGTTATGCTATCGTCAAGAAAAGATCATCGGGTTATGTCGATGGGGGGAGGATCAACGGGTTATGCCGCTGCCAAGAAAGAGATCACCAGGTTATGCTGGTATCTGGAAAGGTCAACAGGTTATGCTGTTGCCCGAAAAAGAGATCACTAGGTTATGCCAGTGTCAAGAAAATGATCAACAGGTTATGATGTTGTCAGGAAAAAAAGATCACTAGGTTATGCTGGTGTCTGGGAAGGTCAACAGGTTATGCTGTTGCCTGAAAAAGAGATCACTAGGTTATGTCAGTGTCCAGAAGTGATCAACGGGTTATTCCATTGTCAGGAAAAGATCACCGGGTTATGCCGGTGTCTGGAAAGGTCAACAGGTTATGCTGTTGCCTGGGGAAAAGGAGATCACTGGGTTATGCCAGTGTCAGGACATGATCAACAGGTTATGCTGTTGTCAAGAAAAGATCATCAGGTTATGCTGGTGTCTAAAAAGGTCAACAAGTTATGTTGTTGCCTGGGGGCAAAGAGATTACTGGGTTATGCCAGTATCTGGAGAGGATCAACAGGTTATGTTGTTGTCAGAAAAGATCCCCAGGTTATGCTAGTGTCTGAAAAGGTCAACAAGTTATGTTGTTGCCAGGAAAAAAGATTACCGGGTTATGCTGATATCTGGAGAGGATCAACAGGTTATGCTGTTGTCAGAAAACGATCACCAGGTTATGCTGGTGTCTGGAAAGGTCAACAGGTTATGCTGTTGCCAAGAAAGAGATTACCGGGTTATGCCGATATCTAGAGAAGATCAACAGGTTATGCTGTTGTCAGAAAAAGATTACCAGGTTATGCTGGTGTCCGCTAGGGAGTGGGACCCTATGTTGGAGGAGTCATCGGGTTATGCCGGCATCAACTAGGGAGTGGGACCCTATGTTGGCATCAACTAAGGAATGGAATATCCTATGTTGGGAAAGGTGTAGCTAGGGATTGGAGACCCTATACCACTTTAGGTTTGGATTGTTTTCAACATCGTTCTGTTCTTTTCTTTTCTTTTCTTTTCATTTTATTTTGAGTGAATGCGGGAAAGAATTTTGGAGAAAACTTCCCTTTCTGGAGTTGTTGCTGCAGAGCTCCTTCTAGCTCTTGCGCAGTTCCTTTTGGTCGCGCCTGCTTTTTGCACGGTTGCTTTTGAGTTGCACCTGTTTCAAAGTTTCAAACAAAGAACAATTTATTAGTTTGAAATGGTGGTTGGTTTTGCGGCCTTGATTTTCAACTGCTTGATCTCAGTTCTTTTGACGAAGATCTCAACCACTTGCTTGTTGGGGATTGGGTTTCATCTCTAATCCCGGGGAGGCTTTCCAGATTTTACCATGGCGATCGGTCATGTGGGACCCAACATTTGTTTTACCTTTGTAGGCCTTTCACTTGCTTTTTTCTTCTGGATTTCCAGAGTATTAGGGGAAGTTTTGGCCCCTTTAATTCCGCTGCAATGATTAGTCGCGTGGGACTTAACCTTTCCAACTTTATTTTAGCTTTATTGGCCTTTCATTTCTGACTTTTCTTCCAATTTTACCTTTAGGGCATTTGGAATATTTCGGATTTTCAAACCTTGCCGAGATGGTTAGCCACGTGGGACTCAATCTTTCACTTCATTCGCCTTTATAGACACTTCAATTCGATTTCTCCTTTCAAGGGCTTTTGAGTTTGAAACATCGGCTGTTATGGCCAGTCGAGATCAACTTGATGCCCCTGACGAGGTTGGGTGCCTTTTGCATATTAGCCCGTGTCAAATGAGAGCCCTGTAAATTAGTCTTGCCATCCTTTCTTTGCCTTAGTTTAGGAACAGAGTTAGACCGAAAGGGATTCAAAAGAAAAATAAATGACAGAATGGACAACGAATTTAAACAAGAGGTGTCCCTTTCGGGGAAAGGAAAGAAGGACTTATCTGGAGTGCATGCGGACTTCAATGAACATGACATGCCTTTTGGACTGGATGCCTGATCCGTGTAAATCGTCCAACTCTCAGAAATTCATCACAATTATTACCTCGAGATTGAGAAACCTTGCCCCGAAAACGTTTCCATGTCAGTGACCAATTATCCTCTTTTCGATCAGCGGTGCCCTTTGCGGGTTTTCACCGACTAACCTCTCTCATTTCTCTTCTCACTGTCACCTTGTAGTGCTCTTTGCGAGTTTTCACTAGCAAGACTCTCTCATTTTCAATTTCTCTGCTCACTGTCGCCTTACGGTGCCCGTGTGGGTTTTCACCAATAAGACTCTCTCATTTTACTTTTCTCTCATTTGCTTGCATGAGATCCAAATAATTGTATCCTCCAATTTTGGTCATCTTTGCCGATTGATCGGAAGGACTTGAACGGGATTTGGGGTAAAAAGAATTTGGACTGAATTACAACTTTGGAACCTTTCAGGCAAACTCATCGCCAAACCATTATAATTTCTGCCCCAGTTTTTACTTTGGGGAGAATTTAGAATTTTTTTTTGGTGTGACTGAACCCCAGGGAGAGGCTGCCTACGTATCCTTTCGGAATCAAGTCAGACGTAGTTCAGGCAACTTTGTTTTTGTTTTTTGATTTGCTTTGATTTTTGTTTTGTTTTTCCTCTATTTTGTTTTGTTTCCTCTTTCTTTTGCTTTTTTTGTTCTCTTTTTCTTTTCTTTTCATTTTTTTTTCAACAACGCTTTCACGTTCCAAAGAGGGTAATCAAATGAAGGTAACCGGCTCAAAGGGTTGGCAAAAGGGGTAATAGTGTTTGGGTAGCGAGAATGAAAGCCTTCGTCATCTCAATCAGAGAACATTTAATACTGTATGGAGGATCGAACATAGTACCTTTTGACTGCACCTGCGTTGACAGTTGTTTCTGGGACATTTTCTTCGAGCCCCAAGTACAACGCACTCTTTTGGCAGTACTCTTGTTGCAATGCATGGACCTTTTCCAATCTGAACCAATTTTCCTTTGGTTGTTCCGATTCAATGTTTTATTTCCTTGACCAAAATTCATTTGCATTTCTGATCCTTGATTTATTATTTCGAACCCTGACGGCTTTTTAAGATCTTTTGACTGCACCTGCGTTCAAAGTTGTTTCGGGGACAATTTCTTTGATGTACCCCAAGCACAAGCACATTCTTTTGGCAGTACACTTATAGTAATGTATGGACCTTTCTAATCTGAACCAATTTTCCTTTGGTTATCCTGATTGTTTTATTTTATTGATCTTACTTCATTTGCATTCTGATTCTTTGATTCATTATTTCGGAGTATGACAACGTTATAATTTCTGGGCATGAAGTCCGCAGGCATGTCATGTTATTGAAATCTGCATTTAAACATAACTGAAAGTAGCATAAGAAAAAAGAGACAAGATTAAGAAAAGAGACATTTTTGGAAAATGAAATATTAATTCCATTTGATTTTTGATTTTTTTTATTGATCATTTTTTTAATTTAAACATAGAATTTACATCGGAATGTAAGACAATAAAGTAAAGCATCCGGATCACACCCTGAGATAATCCGGACGCAGAAAGGATAGCAAGACTGGCTACCGAGACTCCCATCTGAAGGGGGAACTTTCAGGCTTGACAACCATTTTTTGGCTTTTCTTCTGTCTCGGCAATGGCTGCAATGGCTTTCAGTGCCGGATCAAATTCTTCATTTCCACAAATCATTCTAACTATGGCCTAGTATGAGCATACGGGTATTCTTTATCATATTAGGGTCTTCTTCATCCCTAAGCACTATTGCCTGGACCTTGATGAGATCTTCCACTACTCTTTTAAGAGTCCAACAATCTTCAGTGTCATGCCCCACTGCTCCTGAGTGGTATTCACATCAAGCATCAGCTCGGTGCGAGGGGAACTCGAGGTTCGACCTGTTTGGGGCCACTGGTTGTAGCATACCTCTCTTGACCAACTTTTGGAACAAGCTATAGTATGATTCACCAATAGGGGTGAACTGATTCTTTTGGAAAGGCTCTCTTGGGCGCGGATTATATTGGGAAAGATTTGATTGGGGATTATATGGATCTTGGTAAGGATGGGCATTTCTGGGAAGTGGAGCTCGGTTTTGGGTATAATTTTGTGGCCCCGTGTAAGATTTCACGTTCATCACTGCATAGGGAGGCGGTGCCACGACATATGTTGCATTATCTTGGTAGGGATAATAGTGTTGGGGGACTTTAGGAAGCATACATGATTGGTTGAATTCCCTGTGGGCCCCCTTCGAGCTAGAAATCATCATGGCTCCCTCTTCTATCTCGTTTCTGTTCAACAAACCCCCTGACCCATTCTGAACGGCTTCTGATGTAGCCTTAAAAGTAGCTTGACTCAAAATTCGGCCCGTTTCTAAACCACTTTCGACCATCTCCCCAATTTTGATAGCTTCAGCAAATGGTCTACCCATAGCAGACATCATGTTCTGGAAGTAGTCTGCCTCTTGGGCCTGTAGGAAGACATCATGTTCTGGAAGTAGTCTGCCTCTTGGGCCTGTAGGAAGACTGTAACCATTTCTGCTTTGTCCATTGGAGGCTTTACCCTGGCAGCTTGCTCACGCCATTTGACAGCATATTCACGAAAGCTTTCCACGGCTTTCTTTTTCAAATTGGACAAAGAATTCCTGTCGGGAGCAATGTCCCCATTATATTGGAACTGGCGGACAAAGTCTCGGTCCATATCGTCCCACACATGCCAGTGAGTAATTTCTTGACTCATATACCATTCAACAGCGATTCCGGCGAGGCTTTCTCCGAAATAGGCCATTAGTAACTCATCTTTTCCACCAGCATCCCTCAGCTGGTTACAATATCGTTTTAAGTGAGTTATCGGGTCTCCGTGCCCGTCATATTTTCCAAACTTTGGCATCTTGAAACCAACCGACAGGTGAACATGTGGAAACATGCATAAATCAGAGTAGGAGAGACTCTTCTGACCACTCAAACCCTGAATGTTTTTTAAGCTTTGCTCTATGCTTCTCATCCTTCGAGCCATTTCTTCCTGCTCAGGGTTTCTTATCGTTCTTTGTTGACCCCTGGGTGACTCATATCGCGAATGTTGAGGGTATGATTTTGGCCTGGGCACTGTTGGACGTGCCATAGTGGAGATTGGTGGCACAGCGAACGTCGCTGGCGGTTCTCTTGAATCCAGCGCCTGGGGGTGATCCACAGAAGGCATTCCGGGGCCATTAGACGGCATTAGAGGGTGCCCACATGGGATGAGTGGGTTGGGCACAAGGATGTTGGAAAGCCCATATAAAACGGGAATCAACTCAAGAAAACCAGGGATTACACTTGGCGGTTCCCTGCCATTAGACCAGGCGTCCCACATTTCCAACATGTGGCGACGCAATATTCTGCTTTCTTCAGCAGTTGTTAATTCCAGCTGCGGAATAGCCGATGACGGGCTATCTTCAGGACCGATGATTGGCAGATTACAGACGGAGGCCATCTCTGCCTTTGGACTTGTGAAGGATGGGAAACCGGACTACCAACAAAACCAACCACCAAAACCTAGCTAATTTCCACACCAAACAACCTTGTTAGTTTTGAGACATTTGACATATACGAAATCACATATTGGGATGCAATGCACCTAACAGTTAAACGCTTCTACGATGTGTTTGAACGGTTGCATGTTTCATCCCGGCCTTTAAATGTCGCTTTCAAATTTTGTCTCTTTTTGTTTTTAAATTTTCCATATCTCGATTTCTTTTCCTTTCTCTTTTTGTTATTTTCGCTCTTTGTTTTTCTCAGTTATTTTGTCACCCTTTTTCGTTTTTGCTCTATTTTTCACTTTCTTTTCACTCTTTTCTTTATTTTTCACTCAGTGTTTTCCTTTTCTTTATTTATTTTTCACTCAATTTATTTATGGCTATGATCGAATCCACGAGGATTGCCTACGTATCATGACGCCGCATGAATCAGATCTTGCGTAGTTCGGAAAGATTGAGAATGGAGTAAATAAAGCTAACTCTTTTTTTTTTTAAATTTCGTTTTTAATTTTAGTGTTTTGAATTTTTGGAAGAAAGGCTTTAAAAGAAGAAAGAAAATATTTTTGGTTTTTTTTTTTAATTTTATGTTTTGATTCAAATGTTTGAATGAAAGACTTCTAAAAGCAAGAATTTTTTTTTTTGTAATTTTATTTTGATTTGATATTTTATTTGAAAATTTTGAAATGAAGACTTCTAAAGAAGAAAGAAAATATTTTGGAATTTAATTTTTTTTTTTGAAATTTCGTTTTTTATTTTTGTTTTGAAATAAAAACTTCAAAAGAAAAAGAAAATATTTTTTGGACTTTGTTTCTGATTTTGTTTTTTTGAATTTTTGGAAGAAACATTTCTATAGAAGAAAGAGAATATCTTTTTGTTTGATTTTTGATTTACTATTTTTTTTTTGGATTTTTGGGAAAAACTACTTCCAGATAAGGAAAAAAGTATTTTGGATTTTGATTTTTGATTGATGATTCTTTTTGAGGTTTTTGAGATAAAGACTTCTTAAAGAAAGAAAGTATTTTTTGGATTTTTGGGAAAAACTACTTCCAGATAAGGAAAAAAGTATTTTGGATTTTGATTTTTGATTGATGATTCTTTTTGAGGTTTTTGAGATAAAGACTTCTTAAAGAAAGAAAGTATTTTTTGGATTTTTGATTTTTTTTTCTTTTTCTAGTTTCTGGACAAAAAACTTCTAAAAATTGTGGAATATTTTGAATGATAGACCCCTAAAAATTCCTTTTTTTTTAACTTTGGGAATTTCAAAAGTAAGAAGAAAAATATTTTTGTTGAATTTCATCTTTTGTCACCTTCTTTTTTTTTCTTTTAAGAATAAGAAAAATATTTTTGGATTTCGAATGTTGTCTCTACATTTTTTAAAAGAGGGATTTTTTAAAGAAAGACAAAGATTTTTTTTTTGAATTTTTGTTTTCTAAATTTTTTGTTTCTTTTGGAAAAATATTTCTGAAGGAGGAAAATAAATATATATATATATATATATATATATATATTTGGATTTTGATTGATTATTTTACTTAGTTTTATTTTTGTTTTTGAATAAAAGCTTTCAAAAAGGAAGAAAAATATTTCTGGCTCTTTTTTTTTTCCAGGAGAGAATTAAAGGAAAATGTTTTTGGAGTTTATACAAATTTGGGGTCTCAAAGAAAGACTTTTCATAAAAAGAAGGAAAATATATTATATTTTTTTTTTGGATTTTTTTTGTTTTTTTTTGTTTTTGAAAATTGTGAAAAATAAAAAAGTAGAAATTATTTTTTGGGATTTTAATGTGATTTGCCTTTTTTTTCAAATGAAAGACTTCTAAAAAAAATATTTTTGGTTACTTTTTCTATTTGAAGACTTCCAAAAAAGTGATTAAAGGAAAAATATTTTTGGATATTTTTTTTTTGTAATAGTGGGGACGGAACCGATGAGGTTTGCCTACGTATCTCACATCCCATGAGAATCAGACCCGCGTAGTTCGGCCAATTTTGACGAAACCGGGAGAACATGACTTTTGAGGACATTCAATTATTTTCTTTCTTATTTATAGAGAAAGTTTTACATTTCGAATAACTACCTCGCACTTTTTTTTTCTTCTTAATTCTAGAAGTCGGTCAACATGCATGCCGAAACAAAAGATGTCAAGTAGCACGTAAGATGCATCAGGATGGTCTTTTATTTCAAGTACACCTGTCCTAGACGGACCCAACCCCTGTGTTGAGTTCCCTAAGTTAAATGCACGTGATGCAAATAAACGTTCCTACTAGGGATCCGGCATGAGGTTATGTCATACTAGGTTTATACCCTGGGGTTTTGTTCTATACAAGGCTTACCCGAGCGGACAGCTCGAGCCGAGGTCGGGGCAGCGTACCGGGAATACAGAAGCTTCACCGGCTTTGCAACTTGTCCGTACCTCGTTCTAAAATTTGGATGACTCTAATAGAAAAGAAGTCACACGAAGTGCACACTTCCCAGATGATTTAGAAGACTCATAGAGAAGAAGGGTTTCGGCACAGTTTTATACGCAGTTCAGATAATATCAAAGCGGTAAAAAGCGGCGTTTAGCACATAAGGTTTAAACATGTAAAAGCAGATAATAAAAGCCAAAATATAACAGTTATATAAGCTCGAATTCTTGAACCCTGAACCAGAGATTCTGGGTTCGTTCCCCAGCAGAGTCGCCAGAGCTGTCACACCTCCTTTTTCACTACCCCGGATTAATGAAGGGTAACAAGGGAGTTTTTCCACTTTAAGTGACATTATTCGGTTTTGGGATTTATTATTAGTTTTCAGAGTCGCCACCCAGATTGTTGACGATGTTCTGGGACACCGATTTCATTAAAAATCCCAAACCGATGATTTTGACTCCGTTTTGATTTGTCTGTGACCAGAAATCCGAGTAAGGAAATCTCTTAACCCGGGAGAAGGTGTTAGGCATTCCCGAGTTCCGTGGTTTTAGCACGGTCGCTTAACTATTATTATTTGGCCTCAATTATCAGTTTTTTTTACGTGTTTTATCCTATCGTGCGTTTATCCTTTTAATTTTTAACCGCTTTTTGGTATTTATGGATTTATCTTGGAACAATTCATGATGGCATGCACTTGTTTGTTTTTGGACACATTGTAATTGCGCCACATGAAATGCACCCGCAATTACAACATGCGATTTTATTATTGTTCTGAGTTAGAGTCGGGAACACGAGTTGCCACACCCGAGTGTAGATTAAATATTCATGACTATGGTTGCGATGGTTTAAAATGCTTATTTGAAGCAATATTTGATTACTCTCTAAGTTTTATAAATTTTATCAAAAATGAGGTATTTTTAGCTTATAGGATATGTACATAAACCGCTTTCGATATTTATGGGATTATTTTGAAATAAGTCACGATGTCGTACACTTGTTGTTTTGGTACATGTTGCGAGACGCGTCACATGAAATGCACTCGTGATTCGTCACATGTTTATTTTAATCTTCGAAGTTATGGTCGGGTCACATGAAATGCACACCCGAATTCGAATTTACGGTTTTCTACACATTGCGAATCGCTCCACGTGAAACGCACCCGTGATTTATAACATGTTATTTTAAAGTAGTTTGAAGTTGTGGTCGGGTGGCATGAGTTGCAAACCCGAGTGTAGATTACGTAATCATGACTATGGTCACGATAATTTAATTGCTTATTTGAAGCAATTTTTTTTAAATAAGTTCTTTGTCTTTTCCCTAAGTTAAATGTAATATTAGTCTAAGAGGTATTTTGGACTATAATGTATATGTTTGTTCAAGGTCTTCTAAAACTAAGTTTAAGATTATTGTAAGGCTAAAGTTATAGAGTATTAATGCGGAAAATGGTGTAAATTAATTATGAAAAGGTGGACTAATTTTATTAGGTAAACTCTAAGGTTATTGGACCTATCTTGATTTAAAGGGG
>ML275534.1:1957-16300 GCA_005239495.1 Nicotiana undulata | reverse complement strand
AGGCAGAAAGTTAGCCTTATGCAGGGGAAGGCAAAAAGTTAGCGTTATGCAGATGGAGGCAGATCTTAGCCTCCTGCAGGAAATAAAATTTCATAGTTGGTAGCGGTTTTGATGTTGCGACTCTTGTGAGCATTGTGACTACGGATCATTGTTTGTTTGTGTTGATAACAGTTGTCGGCAAATGCGATGGTTTCGAGGACTAACGTGCTCTTTCTTTGGGCGGACAATGAATTTGGTCTTAACAACTGCGCTGAAATTTGTGACTTCTCTACGCGTTTATTCTTTGTTCCTGCATCCAATGAAAAATCGTGACTTCTTTATATAGGGAAGGTTGGTTCTCATCCCCGGTGGCTTTGCTCGACTCTTATGCTTGGTCTGATGATCCTATTCTTATAATCGGGGTAGGTTTTTCTAAACAGGCTATTTTCAAGAGTAAATATGCATGATTTTGTAAAACATAGTATAAAATACATTTCAAGAAATTTAGATGAACCGACGACTGTGACACTGCTCAAGACATTGCAACCTCTCATGCTACAAAATTTTTGGGTCCTCCTCAAAATTCTGCCCTAGTTAGATGGGTTGAAGACTCTGACTGTTGTGCACACTGCGATCGGCTGAACTCGCTTCAGAATTTTGTGGGTCCTCCTCAATATTCTGCCCTAGTTTCCAATTGCGGGGAAAATTAATTTTTTTATTGAATTGTGACCGAACCCATAGGGTTGCCTACGTACCCCCTCTTAAAGGGGAATCAGGTCAGGCGTAGTTCAATTTACATCATTGATAAAAGCATAAAAGATTAGACATAATAGCGTTTGACAACATCTGAATTGATTGGCTTTGGATAGACTTCTCCGTCCATTTCTGCAAGTATAAGTGCTCTTTCTGTCAATACTCAGTGAACCATATACGGACCTTGCCATTTGGGAGAGATTTTCCCTATGGCTTCATCTTGATGTGGAAAGATCTTCTTCAACACCAGCTGCCCCGGTGTGAACTGTCTTCGTTTGACTCTTTTGTTGAAGGATCTCGACATTCTATTATGATAGAGTTGACCATGACATATCGCATTCATTATTTTCCCATCTATGAGGGCTAGTTACTCATATCGGCTCTTCACCCATTCTGCATCGCTGAGCTCGGCTTCTTGTATGATTCTTAAGGAAGGGATCTCCATTTCGGCAGGAATAACATCTTCTGTATCATAAACCAGCAAGTAAGGAGTAGCCCCAGTTGACGTACGAACTGTGGTGCGGTAACCCAGCAAAGCAAAGGACAACTTCTTGTGCCACTATTTGTGCTTTTCTATCATTTTCCTCAGTATATTCTTGATGTTCTTGTTGGAAGCTTCTACCGATCCATTAATCTGAGGTCTATAGGTTGTGGAATTCTTGTGCTTGATATTGAAAGTTTCACACATAGCTTTCATCAGGTCACTGTTGAGATTGGAGTCATTGTCGGTGATGATTGACTCTGGAACAATACGGTCGCGAACAAAGTCTGCCACGACTTTCTTCGTCACTGCTTTGTAAGATGATGCCTCGACCCCTTTAGTGAAATAATCAATTACTACCAATATAAACATGTTTACATTTGAGGCAGTACGTTCAATTGGTCCAATGACGTCCATTCCCCAGGCGGCGAACGACCGTGGTGAGCTTGTTGCATTGAGCTCATTTGGGGGTACCTTTATCATATCTACTTGTACGTGACATCGGTAGCATTTCCGGACATACTGAATGCAGTAGTTTCCATGGTCATCCAGAAACAACCGACTCTGAGTATCTTCTTTGCCAAGCCAAAACCATTCATTTGTGGGCCGGAGGTCCCAACGTGGATCCCTTCGAGCAATTTGGAGGCTTCCTTCGCATCAACACATATCAATAACTCAAAATCGGGTGTCCTCCCGTACATGATTCCTCCGTTATATAAGAAACTATTGGACAATGCTGGAGCGTGCGTTTCTGAGTATGATTTGCAAGCTCTGGGTATTCTCCCTTCGACAAATATTCCTTGATGTCGTAGAACCATGGTTTTCTGTCTACTTCTTCTTCAACATGAGCACAGTAGGCCGGCTGGCTTTGGATCTTCACTGGAATAGGGTCAATGAAGTTCTTATCTGGATGTTGTTCATGAATGATAGAGTGGCTAATGCACCGGCGAACTCGTTCTAAATTCTGCAGAAGTGTCGAAATTCCGTCTTCGTGAACTTATTTCTCAATTCCTGCACATGGTGCAGATATGGCAGTATATTGGAATTCTAAGTAGCCCATTCTCATTGTACTTGGTGTATTAGAAAATCTGAGTCACCAATTACTAGCAGCACCTGAAGATTCATGTCAATGGCCATGTTGAGCCCTAAGATGCAGGCTTCATATTCCGCAATATTGTTGGTGTATGGGAATCTCAGTTTAGAAGATACCAGATAATGTTGACCAGTTTCTGATACTAGGATGACTCCAATGCCGACTCCTTTGAAATTTGCTGCTCCATCGAAGAACATTCTCCAACCATCATAGGATTTTGCAACGTCTTCTCCTATGAATGATACTTCCTCATCGGGAAAATATGTTTTTAGGGGTTCGTATTCTTCATCCATGGGATTCTCAGCAAGATGGTCTACCAATGCTTGTCCCTTGACTGCTTTCTGAGTCACATAGACAATGTCAAACTTACTCAGCACGATTTGCCACTTGGCCAGCTTGCCAGTTAGCATGGTCTTCTGAAAGATTTACTTCAAATGATCCATCCTTGATATGAGATATGTTGTGTAGGAACAGAAGTAATGCCTCAACTTTTGTGCTACCCAGGTTAGAGCACAACAGGTACGTTCAATCAGAGAATACCAAGCCTCGTATGGAGTGAACTTCTTACTTAGATAATAAGTGGCATGCTCTTTTCTCCCCGTCTCGTCGTGCTACCCTAGAACGCAGCCGAAAGCTCCGTCTAACACTACGAGGTAGATTAGCAAGGGTATACCTGGTTCTAGTGGTACCAAGACTGGCAGTGTTGACAAGTATTCCTTAATTCTGTCAAAGGCTTTTTGACAATCCTCTATACATTTAGTTGCAGCATCCTTCTTTAGCATCTTGAAGATTGGTTCACATATGACCGTGGACTGGGCTATGAACCAGCTGATGTAGTTAAGGCGGCCCAGGAAACTCATCACATCTTGCTTGCTCCTCGGTGGTGTTAACTCTGGGATGGATTTAACTTTTGAAGGATCCGATTCTATCCCTCGACGGCTAACGATGAACCGAGCAATTTCCCAATGGGAACGACGAATGCACACTTTGCACGGTTTGGTTTTAGATTGTATTTCCGCAACCTATTTGACGAACTTCCTCATATCTGCTATGTGGTCGGTAGCTTTCTTGGACTCTATAATGACATTGTCCACATATACCTCGATCTCTTTGTGTATCATATCATGGAGATATTGGTCATAGCTCTCATATAGGTAACCCCAACATTCTTCAGGCCGAATGGCATCATCTTGTAGCAGTATACTCCCCACGGCGTAATGAAAGCCATTTTCTCAGCACTTAATCATCCATCCAAATCTGATGGTAACCGGTGATGCAATCCATGAATGACTGAAGTTCATGCTTGGCACAATTGTCAATCAGGATGTGTATGTTTGGTAATGGGAAATCATCTTTCGGACTAGCCCGATTGAGATCCCGATAGTCGACACAAACTCTGACCTTCCCATCTTTCTTGGGTACTGACACGATGTTGGTTAACCATGTTGGATATTCAACTACCCTGAGAACCTTGACGTTGATTTGCTTGGTAACTTCCTCCTTGATTTTCAAACTCATGTCAAGCTTGAACGTTCTGAGCTTTTGCTTTACTAGCGGGCACATTCAGTTGGTTGGCAAATTGTGAGCGAAGATGGATGTACTCAGGCCCGTCATGTCATCGTACGACCACGCAAATATGTATTCATACTCTTTCAATAACAACGTGTATTCCTCTATCTCTGACGGCGACAAATGGATGTTGATACGAGTTTCGTTGACATACTATGAATCTCCTAAGTTGACAACCTCATTCTCATCCAGTTTGGATTTAGGTCTATTGTCAAAGTCCTCGACTTCTTTGATAATTTCATTGGGTATATCATTCTCTTTTTCTGAATCGATGTCCTTTTGCTGCGTTGTCTCGTTGCATGTCACAGTCATTGGTTCATCAAGGCAAGTAATAGTAATGTTGTTTAGATAAAGTGATGAGAGAAAATGGTAATAATAAATATTGATTCATAAAAACATAAAAGTGATTAAATATTTTTAGAACATTGAAGATCTTATTGTAGAAATGGAAATATGAAAGGGAAATCGTTTAGTAGATGAAAATAAACAATGCTTGTTCAGCCTTGCTACCTTGGGACTCGTCGGGCCCTGGCTGTTCTGCTAGCCCAATTCTTAAGGGATGATCCTTTGGTCACGACTTGAATGGAAGGGCCTTCCTCCTCCTCCTCCTCAACAATGACGCAACAGTACATATCGTCATCTTCTAGGAATAAACTCTTCAAGGCTGCCAATGCTTCTTCTTCCTCTAACCCCCATATAATATCGGCCTGCTGAAAGGTCTGCTCCAGTTGTGGTATCGGCTGCTCTAATGGGTAGTAAGGACCGCGCCATGGTGGCGACCATTTCTTGAACTCTTGCCATGTGTATTTGTCTCCCAACCAAAAAGTGGTGCCATGTCTCTTGAGCTGTATTGGATCTGAGATCCCTTGACGATTCTTGCCGAGCCCTTTGCCAGGCTCATACCCTCTCCAGTTCATCATGCTTTCTATTTTACTATCCCACCACTTGTCTTTGTCTATTGCGTTAACCCTTTCGATATGGTGGTATGTTTCTCCACCTAACCTTCTTCTACCTTCCACAACCGGAATGGTTTGGCAAATATAGATTGGGTTGCTTCCATCTCCAAGGATGATCACTTCCTGGTGGTTCCATTCAAATTTCACTACCTGATGTAGTGTTGATACACAGGCCCCAACGGCATGTATTCCAGGCCGTCCTAATAACAGGTTGTAGGTCGCTGATATGTCTGTCACCTGAAAATCAACTTCGAACCGCATAGGTCCCATTGCAGACAAAGGCTGAATTCGCCAATGGTGGACCTCTGAGAACCGTCGAAATCTTTTACATTCATTGACCCTTCTCAGATCTTGTATAGTCCCTTGCCCAATTTCTTGAGCATTGTCAATGGACAGATGTTGAGGCTGGATCCCCCGTCAATCAAAATCCTGGTGATGAAGTAACCCTTACATTGCACAGTCATGTGTAGTACTTTGTTATTACTTAATCCTTCAGGTGGAAACTCGTCCACGTGGAAAGTGATCTTATGACTCTCCAACACTTGACCTACCATGTTGGCCATTTCCCCACTGGTGGTGTTATTCGGCACATATGCTTCGTTCAACACTTTCATCAAAGCATTTCTCTCCATCTCTGAATTCTGCAGCAATGACAGAATAGATATCTAGGCCGGGGTTTTGTTCAATTGGTCGATGACTGAGTATTCTTTGGCCTGCATCTTCCTCCAAAGATCGTCTGGGGCTGTCTCAATGATGGGTGGCCTGTTGGAAGCCTATTTGCTGGACTCTGCCAAATGTTCAGGTGTATAGACCCTATCGGTCCTTGTCATTCCCTGTGTAGCAGTAGGTTCTTCTATCTTGACTTTGCCTGTCCTTCATGCCTAAGATACATAATCTCATGGTACACCGTTAGTGTAAAAGGGTGGCGTGGTTAACACCACCACTGTGATTGGTGCAACTACTTTAACTTCGAATGGAACATGTGCCTTATCAGGTGGCATAAATTCAACCTAGAATGGCGCAGGGGCATCTGCAGGTGGTGCTGTTTCAAACTCTAATGGGACTGACGCAGTTACCTCAACATCTCCAGATGGCTGGATCTAGACTATGATTGGATTAAGAGTGACTTTTGCCTTCTTTGGGTCATCACCTTTTATGATACCCCCAATCGACCCCTCTGCGTCCCAATCATCTTTTGTTTCAATCATGTTGACGCCCCCACCCTTATGGTCTGGGAGAGGGTTGTTGCGGACATTGGGAGTATATTTCTTTGCTAGAATGACCTTATTATCAATCAGAGACTGTATCTTATATTTCAATGATCTGCATTCATCAATTGTGTGCCCCTTCATGCCAGAATGGTATGCATAGGTCTTATTTGGATTAACCCACTGAGAGGGATTCTCAGGGGTCAAAACAGGGATAGGAGTGACATAACCAGCAGCTTTTAGTCTGTCATACAGCTGGTTAATAGGCCCAGCAATGGCAGTTTATTGTTTAGGAGGCCTGCGATCAAAGTTGGGTCGAGGTCTCAGAAAATTTGGCGAGCAGGGGGTGATTGGCAGTGAGATGGCTGAGAGTGGTAGGTATGGTAAACATGAGCTGGTTGGGAATATCTTGGAGATTGTTGCTGATAAGTAGGTTGTGGAGGTATTGACTGGTATGTGGGCGATGGTGCTTGGTATGTTGGTGAAGGTGTTGGATGATATATGCGCGGGGGTGTTTGGTAGGTTTGATAATTTAGTGGGGATTTAGTCCTCTGTGCAACAATTACGGCTCCCATATCACTTTTCTTGGACTCACCTCCAGCTTGTAGGACCTTGTTTGTAGCCTACAATGCTTCAAAATTTGTAACCGTTCCGCTTTTGATCCCTTCCTCAATTCTCTCATCCAACTTGATAATATCGGAGAATTTATGGCTTTCAATTACCATCAGCCGCAATAATTCTGTGGGTCTTGTGCTTGAACAAAGAATTTTTTCATCTATTCTTCGTCTAGGGCATGCCTGACCTTAGCTTCTCCATATCTCCAGCGGGTAGCATACTCGAGGAAGGTTTCAGTGCGCTTCTTCTTAAGATTCTGAATATAGAACACATCTGGCGCATTCTCCGTATTGAACTTGAACCGGTCCATGAAGTCTGATGCCATGTTCACCCAGTTTGACCACCTTTTAGGGTCTTGACTGATGTACCAAGAAAAAGCATCTCCCATTAGGCTCCTCATAAACAACTTCATGTGAATCTTTTCATCTCTTCCTACTCCAGCCAATTTATCACAGTAGGTCCTCAGATGGACCCTCGGATCACCTGTACCGTCGAACATCTCAAACTTGGGAGGTTTGTAGCCCTCGGGTAGTTTGACATCGGGCTGTATGGAGAGATCTTCATAGTTCAGCCCTTTAACTCTCTTGCTTCCTTCAACATCTTGAACTCGGCTAGTCAACTTCTTAAGTTCTTTATCCAAATTCGTAATAATCAAATCCTTTTCACTGGATTCGGGTGTGTATGAAATGTGTTGGGTGGAGTGAGGTAGAGTCTCCACGTATATGGGGTTGTTCTGATGACTTTGTGTTTGGGCATAAAGGTGGTCACTTGTGTAGTTTTGTGGTTCAGGGATAATCAGCGGGGTATTTCTCGGAGCGCGGCAAGTTTTGTGCTGGTGTTGTGGGATAGTTTGATTTTTCGGTGGAGTTGTATAAGGATTAGTTGTGGGAGGATTTTGTTTGTTTGGGGTGTTCTAAGGAGGTCTGGGATTTTGGTTTCCATCTAGGACACTGACTGAGAAGGATAAATTCGCAAAATTCCGAACATGCTCAAGCTCCCCTTTGAGTTTCAACAACCTTTGCTCGAGTTGTTTCATAGCCTCATTATGAACCTGAGTACCTTGATTGGCAGGATCCTCCGTTCGTTCAACTAGCATTGTGTTTTCTTTCCTCATGTTGCTTGGTCCCTTTGCTTTTTCCCTTGGGTGGACTAGGAGGAGGAGAAGGCGGAGGGCCTCAGGATCTTGTATAGTATGATGATGATGGCATAATGCACGAACCAACCTTTGGGGTGGGGAATAATAAAAAGAAAGTAAAGTAAAAGAACAAGGTAGCCAAGTCAGTGAGGATTATTAGTAAATATTGCTGTATTTAAACACATAGTACTGGAATATAAAGAGCGTCCTAATTTTGGAGCCTCGTTGTGCCCGAGGTAGGACTAGAGACAAATTAAATTGGAGAACATGGATGCCAAAATGCCTCATTTCACTAATGTAAAAATAGACGAACCCATAACAACACTAAAATAAGCAAGAAATAAAGACACTAACGACACTTGGCCTTATTACATTAATAAAATGAAAAAGGAAATCCTATCCTACTTGGTCCCAGAAGGACCTTCCCCAGATTCGGCATCCTGGATACCATCAAACGAATTCCCTAGACACTGACTGAGAAGGATAAATTTGCAAAATTCCGAACATGCTCAAGCTCCCCTTTGAGTTTCAACAACCTTTGCTCGAGTTGTTTCATAGCCTCATTATGAACCTGAGTACCTTGATTGACAGGATCCTCTGTTCGTTCAACCAGCATTGTGTTTTCTTTCCTCATGTTGCTTGGTCCCTTTGCTTTTTCCCTTGGGTGGACTAGGAGGAGGAGAAGGCGGAGGGCCTCAGGATCTTGTATAGTATGATGATGATGGCATAATGCACGAACCAACCTTTGGGGTGGGGAATAATAAAAAGAAAGTAAAGTAAAAGAACAAGGTAGCCAAGTCAGTGAGGATTATTAGTAAATATTGCAGTATTTAAACACATAGTACTGGAATATAAAGAGCGTCCTAATTTTGGAGCCTCGTTGTGCCCGAGGTAGGACTAGAGACAAATTAAATTGGAGAACTTGGATGCCAAAATGCCTCATTTCACTAATGTAAAAATAGACGAACCCATAACAACACTAAAATAAGCAAGAAATAAAGACACTAACGACACTTGGCCTTATTACATTAATAAAATGAAAAAGGAAATCCTATCCTACTTGGTCCCAGAAGGACCTTCCCCAGATTCGGCATCCTGGATACCATCGAACGAATTCCCTAGCTCGCGCAGTCCCAGTAGCAGGTACGCTCTGGCTAGGTGCCCTCCTTCATTTCCCTCGGCTTTCTGACAATCTTTAACCCTCTTGATGATCTTATCTTCTAGCTCCACTACGCCTCGCTCCAAGTATTCTAGCTTCTTGTTGGAATGGACGACCATGATGCAGGCATGATGCGCGATCGTTGGGAGCTTATTACCATCGAGTTAGCACACAAGTCGCAGGTATGATTCACGATCGTGGGGAGCTTATGACTTCAGTCCTTATGACCTACCTTATGACTTCGGCCGATTGTCTTGTCCGTATCGGTATATGTACACTTGAGTCTGGATCACATATGTCAGTATTGGCAAGGTATTGTTAGATAAGAGGAACTGGTACTTGGTGTTCTTACTTGTGTTACATTATGTGTTCATATACTTGATGTTTACTGTTTCGCATGCCTATTGATTTAGCCTTATCTTGTTCTATATTATGTTGCTGGACCTTAGTGAGTATCTAGTTGACCTCTCGTCACTACTTCGTCTAGTTTAGATGGGATACTCACTGGGTACATATTTATATTCATGTACTCATGCTGCACTTTCTTTCCTTTTCTGTACTTGACTGTACAAGTCCGGAGGATGGTCCATCTTATTTTCAGGCCGGTGCTAGATATTGATAGCGTGGTCATACTTCACGGTGAGCCGCTTTCCTGGTGACTTCCTAGCAGCACCCTGGAGTTCCTTTTGTTATACTCTCTGTCTATTTCATTCAGACTGAAACCCTGTATATATTGTAGTCATTGTATATTCAGTAGTTGCCCTGACACTAGTTCCTGGCACACACGCGATATATATTTTTGGGTTTTGGGTTGTGTATCTATGTATATGTTTTATTTAGGCTTTGTATTTACCATGATTTTACCTTAACTCAAGGCTAGTATCATGTTAGTTGTTTTAGACTGGTAATTATTGATTTTTTTACCGAATGGGAAGGGTATCACTTAGTGAAGGTTATATTGGCTTGCCTAACCCCGCTGTTGGGCACCATCGCGACTTGAATTAGGATTTGAGTCGTGACAATGTGGTATCATAGCTTTAGGTTCATGTAGTCTCGCGAGTCACGGGCAGACCCAGTAGAGTCTTGCGGATCGGTACAGAGACGTCTGTACTTATCTTCAGGAGGCTATAGTGTGTTAAGAAACTCCTTTTGTTCATATCATATCGTGCAATCAATGATGTACTTAAACTTGATATTCTATTCTCTCACATATGGTGAGGACGTGTGCTTCTCATGTACCTGATCCGGGAGAGGCCGCTACCCCAACCACTCGAGGCCGTGGTGGGAGGCAGGGGTAGGGCACCTGCCCGAGTTAGAGGACGAGGACGTCCCAGAGCCGTACTAGTTGCACCACCTAAGGATCCTATTATTTAGGAGCAGGATGAGTTGCCTCTAGTTACTCCTGCTCCAGCAGACTTTATGATGGCGCCAGGCTTCCAGGAGGTTATGGGCCGCATGTTGAGGTTTATGGACACTATGTCCCAGGCATAGGTGCTTCCATCAGATCCTGCTACTTCTCAAGCAGGAGGGGGAGTTCAGACCCCTACCGCTCAGGCCACAGGACCTGCAGTAGCACATCCTATTTTGGGTACACCGCCCGTGATTGGGGTTCAGCCTATAGTAGCACAGCCAGAGCCCAGGCCTATTGCAGAGGGCGACAAGTAGAAGTTACTAGACAGATGGGTTAGACTTCATCCTCCAGGCTTCAGGGGAGAGCAGGGTGAGGATGCCCAGGATTTCATCGACAGGTGCAGGGACAGACTGCACAATATGAGGATATTGGAGTCACACGGGGTAGATTTCACCATTTCCAGTTAGAGGGCAGAGCTCGCAGATGGTGGTAGTCTTATGTGCTCAGTAGGCCAGCAGGTTCTCCACAGGTTACTTGGGAGCAGTTTACATAGCTATTTCTGGAGAGATACCTTCCACCTTCTGAGAGGGAGGACCTTCGGGGTCTATTTTAGAGGTTAGAGCAGGGACATATGTCCGTGACTGACTATGAGGTGAGGTTTTCAGAGTTATCCCGCCATGCCCTTATGATATTTCCTACTGATGCTGAGAGGTGCGACAATTTGTGAAGGCTTACATCCAGGTATCAGGACCTCCATGGCTAGGGAGGTAGAAAAGGGTACCCCATTTTAGCTGGTAGTCGAGATAGCTCGACGGATCGAGGGTTACCGTACGAGGAGCAGGGAGCAGGGTCAGTCAGGTCAGCAGGGTCAGTAGGATAAGAGGGCCAGATTCATAGGTGACTTCAGGGCTGCTCCAGCTAGGGGTAGAGATCAGTTCAGTAGGCCTTCATATTCAGCACCTTCATTTCCTCCCGGGGGTGTCTTAGTGAGGCCTCAGTTCAGTGCCATGCCAGAGCGCTCCTACCGTCCTCCAGCCATTCACAGTCCATCCAGTGGTTACTCCAGCCGTCAGAGATCCTACGGTTCCTATTTTAGTGTTGTGATAGATGATTCTCATCGCACTCCAGCCAATCGGGACTATTGCCCTTCAAGCCAGCATGATAATTCACATTTGAGATGTTACGAGTGTAGGGACCTAGGCCACGTGAAGAGGGATTGCCCCCGCTTTAGGGGCAAGGCCGTTCAACAGAGTCACCAGCCTATGGGTCCCGCACCAACAGTTTGACCACCTAGTGGTGGAGGTCAGATTGGCAGGGGCCGTCCTAGAGGGGGAGGCCAGTCAGGAGGGGGTCATTCAGCTTCAGCTCTTCCTAGGGGAGCTCAGTCATCAGGTGCTACAGCCAGGTTCTATGCTATTCCAGCCAGGGCAGACGCAGTGGCCTCAGACGCTATGATTACAAGTACTATTTCAGTCTGTGGTAGAGAGGCTTCAGTGCTATTTGATCTAGGTTCTACATATTCATATATCTAAGCATTAATTTCCCATTCTCTGGATGTTGCTTGTGAGTCCTTGGGTTCTTCTTTGTATGTGTCCACTCCTGTGAGCGATTTTCTAGTGGTAGACCGGGTTTACCGAGCTTTTGTTATTGCTTTTTGTGGGCTTGAGACAAAGGCCGACCTGTTATTTCTTGATATAGGTTCTACATATTCATATATCTAAGCATTATCATGCTGTGTTGGATTACCATGCCAAGATAGTTACGTTAGCCATGCATGAGTCGCCGAGATTGGAGTGGAGGGGTTCTTCAGTTAGTGCATTCAGCAGGGTCATTTCTTTTATGAAGGCTCGACACATGGTCGAGAAAGGGTGTTTGTCTTACCTTGCTTATGTGCGGGACACCACCGCTGAGTCTCCTACCCTTGATTCAGTACCGGTTGTTCGGGAGTTTCCAAATGTGTTTCCTGCAGACATTCCAGGCATGCCTCCAGATCGAGATATTGACTTCTGTATTGATTTGGCTCCAGATACTGAGCCTATTTCTATTCCCCCTTATCGTATGGCTCCTAAGGAGCTAAAGGAGTTGAAGGAGCAGCTTAAGGAGTTGTTGGCCAAGGGGTTCATCAGGCCGAGTGTGTCGCATATTTGGATGTTTGAGGAGTTGTTGGCCAAGGGATTACACGAATTTGAGATGGCCCAATTTGGTAACAGGTTTTTCTTTTTAACAAAACTTTCATTTCTTCGACTCGCCTGCTCTTTTGCAGTACACTCAATTTTGTAATGACCAGTCTTACCATAGTGGGTGCAAATTTTATTCTCAGGGAGAGTGAGATACTTGCTTTTGGGATCCCACTTGGGCAGTTGACTCCCAAAGACAAGTCCTCCCCGGTTGCTACTATGATTTTCTCTAAGCCATGTCAAGGCACCAGAGGATTTATTCCATTTACAAGTTCGATATAATTCATGTTTTAGTTTACCAAGTTCTTCTTTAAGTTTCCTTATCTGTTCATCCTTGGTATACATCTTATCTTTTAGTTTTCCCACATTTTCTTCTAACATGATTTGAGAATGATCAACAATCTTTTTACTAGTTCCTAGCTTTAATTTTAAATTTTCATATTTTAGCTCTAGGATCTTAGTTTCAAGTGGATGACCTGGTTCAATAAGATAGTGTTTTTCTTTTCAGATTCACTTACTCTGATTTCCAGGTTCATGCATTTTGCTTTTAGCATTGCACACTCTTTAGACATTTGTTCTTTCTCTTTGGTTGTTTCTTCGGAATCATCCATGAAACCAAGTAGCAACTAAGAGAGGTTTTCTTTAGATAGGAACTTTATTTTGTTTTTGAGATGGGACATACTTACCTCTGGTTCTTCATCAGATTCGCCAATTGCCATGAGCGCCTGTTCTTCATTCTCACCATCTTATGATTCTTCATCTAAGCTTTCCCCTCAAGCAGCAACCATAGCTTTTGTTGTGGTTTTCTTGGGTTGGACCAGTTCCTTCTTCCTATTCCTTATTTCAAATCTCTTCTTTTTCCATTCCACTTCCCACTGAGGACAGTTCTTGATATGGTGGTCAGTCTTTCCACACTTGTAGCATCCCTCGTTAGCTGGCCTTTCTTGAGATTAAGATTTTTTGTAGTTTCCACCTCTTGAGATTCCCTCTTTCCTTATGAGGGAGTTTCTGAATTCCTTAGTGATCATGACCATCTCATCTTCCTCATGATCTTCTCCCTCATTTATTCTCACTGCTAGACTCATTTCCTTCTTTGGAACATCCATTTTTATTGTCTACCTTCTAAGTTCATAGGCAGTGAGGTTTCCAATTAGCTCATCAAAATCTTCGGGTTGCCATATTTTTGGATTCTTGGATAGTAGTGATTTTACTTTCCTAAGAAATTGGTAAGACCCTTGTCAGGATGTTCTCCACCCTGTCCTCTTCAAGAATGACTCTACCAAGAGACTTGAGTACATTTGTCAGAGTTGTGAACCTCGTCTACATCTCTTGGATTGTATCTCATTCTTTCATAGTGATGTTTTCATAGTGAGAGTATAGTAGAGTACCTCTTGATCTTTTCACTTGAGGTGTTCCTTAATGGGCTACTTGCAAGGTATACCAAATTTCTTTGGCAGTGGTGCAGCTTTGGATCCTGCTATACTTGTCTAGACCTAGTCCACACATTAGCCACTTTTTGGCCTTAGCATTTTTCTCCCATTTCTTCAGATCCTCAGCAGTGCAGTCAGCTCAAGTTTTTGGTACATCTACTCCTTCAGTAGTCTTCTTCATGGTGGCTAGACGACCATTAATGACTATGTCCCAGAGCTCATAGTCTTCTCTAATCAAGTGGTCATTCATCCTGTATACCACCAAGAGTAATACTGGCCATTAAAGAGTGGTGGCCTTGTGGTTGATTGACCCTCCCAGTTTCCAGGCGGTGCACTCATTTTGATCTTTTCCAAGGTGTTAGCCTTTTCAAGAATAACCTTATCTGATACCAATTGATGTTTTATACGTCAATACCACACAAGAGGGGGGGGGGGGG
>MDKH01226117.1:0-43901 GCA_005239495.1 Nicotiana undulata | reverse complement strand
TTAGATCATGCTAGACCAAATGTTCCAACTCCTACCTCGTCTAGCTCGTAGGTTCCTAAAAGATCTGTGGGGCTAAAAGAACTTAGTTCTTGGACGAGGTTCAGGGGTTCTCAAGGTGATAATATTGGTGATAGTTCACAACTAAATGAGCTTCAAGTTTATTTGTCGCAGGAACTTGAATCAGAGAATCCTGACGGCACCTTCAATGTTTTGGAATGGTGGAAGGACAAAGAAAAATACTTTCCGGTTCTTTCAAGGATGGCTCGAGATATTTTAAGTATTCAAGCTTCAACAGTGGCATCGGAGAGCGCTTTCATCGAAGTGAGACTTCAAATCGGTGATCATAGAGCGTCTACGAGGGAGAGCTTAGAAAAATCAGTACTCTTCAGAGATTGGATCCGGTCGGAAAGAAGAAATTTTGGATTTGCTGAATCACAACCGGATATAGACAAAGCTTATGAAGAAATGCTAGCGGAACTTGCGGAGGATGCTGCTTGTATAATATAATCTACAATAAGTGCAAGTTTGAATATCTCTTTACTATTTTTTTGTGTGTTTAAACTTGAATTACAAGACATAAGTCATAATTATATAATATAATTTGCAATAAATTGTCTTAGATAATATAATATAAATACATATTAAAAAAAAAAAATAGCCAACGGCTATATTTCAAAAACTAGCCGTTTGGCATGTTTAAAAAATAGCCATTTGGCCCCCAAACTTTTTATAATTACACTTTTTCCCTATTCTCAACTATAAATACCCCTCATTCTTTCATTTTTAGTCACAAAATCATCAATCTCTCTCAATCTCTTTCTACTCAAATTCTCAATTCAAGTTAAATCATGCCCGGTGGTTCTAGAATTACCCCATTTGTTCGGGAACACTATAATTTGGTAGAAGAAAATAAAGAAACTTACACGATATCGTGCAAGCACTGTGGTTTTGTCTTCACTCGGCGAAAGGTGGAGGGCACAGGCTCTTTAAAGAGGCATATAATCAAGTCTTGTCAAGCGCGTACTCAAGACATTCGTATCTAATATTTTAAGTTTAATTCAAACTTGTGTTATTTTAATTTTATTAGACGTATTATGCTTAATGTTGTAGTTTGTTAAATTAATTTGATGTATTATTAACTTATTATACAATATTAGTGCAAGTTTGAAGTACTATTATTATTAATTTGAAGAAACTTATTATTTTTTGTGGTAATAGGAAACAATGGAAATAAATACAACATAAGGTGACTTCAGAGCCTGCGAACGTCCAGTGGGCGTACCTTGAAGTCTCTAGCCGCACAAGCATAAGTCTCAAACCAACTCGATTTGTAGTACCTAATTCTGCACAAAAATGTGCAGAAGCGTAGCATGAGTACACCACTGTGGTACCCAATAAATATCACGCTTGAGCTCGGTAGAGTAGTGACGAGGCCATGTCAAGACACCTACCAGACATGTAAACCTGTGCAAGATATGACATAATGCTAACAAGGAAGAATATCAATGTAAGGCCAACAACATAAAGGATTCAAATTATAATCAAGAGTGAAGATATGGGGGACACGAATGGCAACGATAAATAACCAAGTAATTAAGCAACAACATGGTCGGGGTACGGACGAAGTATGAATGTGTTCAAGTAGGGAAAACGATGACAATTCAACCAATCAAATCATTCCTCATACACGAATTTCAACAATCCCACTTCTTGTAATCGCATATCATAAATCACAACTTCCAAACGTTACACACATGAAACCTTATGCCCTACATTTTCCAATCACTTCCGCATGGAAAAATTCACGTGCTACCAGTTACTTAGTATCTGCGTCAATGCTAATAAAAAAAATCGAGGGATTTATTCATATATAATAAAATAATATTATAGTTTCTAAACCAAACTAAAAATCAATGCGAAAATGGGTTTATTTTGGAAAATATTTGGGTGAAGAGAATAAAATTTTCAAATAAAATAAGGCATCAGATAAGCTACTGATTTGAATATAGAACTTAACAAATAAAAAGATAATAGTAATTTCTTTTATTTTTAAAATAAAGTAGAAACATCGGATAAGGTAAGGAGATTAAGATGACAAATCGATTAAAATGAAATATGACAACTATTAAAAATAGTAAGGTACTGAATGAAACGACGAGTTATAACTTAAGAGTCATATAAGGTGAGCCTGTTATTAATTATTTTTATTTAAAACTATTATGTTACTGACACCTCGACAGGGTATGAGATAATGACTCAACTTAGTTAATTCATCTCAAAAATCAATTTGCCAAAATAATAGTAATAGGAAAAGAAAACAAGAAATGACGGCAAAGCAGTAAACTAATGAAAATAACTCGATCCTAGAAAATCAGTAAAAACCAGAAATACAGATCCTGAAAGTCTCATAAAAAGAACCGAAGCCAACACAATAAAACAAGGAATACAAAATACATAAACTGCTGCGGCACGCAACCCGTTCCCACTGTACAACATGATACTCCCTTATTCCACCATGTAAATATCAATAATAATAAGTAAATATATATGTTGCGGCGCGCAACTCGATCCCACTATATAATTAGATTCAATATCATAACTCTTCCTTATTTCATCATACCAATTCACCCTTATTTCACATGTTGCGGCGCGCAATCTAATCCATAAATAAATCAATAACATTAACAATCCAATACTCAATTTACAAGAATTTCTATAACCAAAGGGTATGAGTACACGACAATGAAGGAATCACGTAAAAATCAAGGAACACAACAAATATTACAAAAGCAACAGGACAAGTAAAGCACGAGACAACTAAGGCGTGCAATTACAACAACTAAAATAAGTAGTAGATAAGCACGAATTCATGGAATGAACACAACAATTAAGAGGTCACAAGACAATAAAGAAGGAAACAACTTCAACTAAAGCATATAAATGCAAAATAACAAGTAAGAGGAAGAATAAATGCTAACAACGTCAAGTAGAGCAGGTACGAGTAGATTAAAAATGATAGATATCACAGGTTATGACACTTCAATTCAATTCATGGAAAGTTTTTAGATATTAGAAACCGGTCAAATACCACATATAGGTTGTGCACCCATTCTCACCTCGCGCACACGACTTTCACATAACACGAATAACAAAATACCTCAAATCCTAAGGGATAGTTTTCCCCACACAAAGTTAGGCAAGATATTTACCTCAATTCATCCAAATCAATATTCAAATTAGCTTTTTATTTACAGATTCACCTCCGCTCGGCTCAATCTAGCCAAAGAGGACCGAAATACATCAAACAATGCAAGAGAACACAATTTTAATTAACAAAGTTATGATCTTTATACAATTTTTAAAAAGTAAACAAAAGTCAACGTCGGGCTTGCCCGGTCGAAACCTGGGTCCAAGCATAGGTCTTGACTAACCATAACTCCACGAGTCCATATACGTATTTTGTTTCCAAATCCGAGTACAATTCGACTCTCAAATCCCAAATTTTTATTTTTCAAAACTTTGACAAAATCTCCAAATTTTTCCCATAGACATGAATTTGATGTTAAATGTAATGTATAATCACGTAATATAATTGAAAGTTGATTAAAATTAATTACCCAATAGTTTGGTATGAAAATCCCTCCACAAAATCGACTCCCATCGAGGTTAGGGTTCAAAATATATCAAAATGAAGCTAAGTCCCAAAATGCTCGGCTATACATTGGCTGCATATGTCGCATTTGCGACATAGGGTTCGCAAAGGTGAATCCGCCAAAAGCATACATTACTTCGCAAAAGCGAATCTTGAACAGTTCTGCCTATATCGCAAATGCGATAAATTAGGTCGCAAATGCGAAGTTAGGGCATTCGCAAAAGCGGCCCAATGTTCGCAAAAGCGATATTACTAGCTAGTGCACCATCGCATTTGCGAGGCTGGCTTCACAAATGTGAAGCTTGCCAGTTCCCAACCTCTTCGCAAAAGCGATCACAAGTCCACAAAGGTGGTAGTAGCAAATGCGACCCTCAAATCGCAAATGCGAGATCAGAACACCAGTAAATCTGGATCTTTTTCCAAACACTCTGAAACGCGTACCAAACTCATCTTAGCCCTCGGAACTCTAAACCAAACATCTACACAAGTCTAAATACATAACAGGAGCTCGTTCGCGTGATCAAAACATCAAAATAACCTCTAGAATCACGAATCGGACCCCAAAACGCATGACCATCCCCATGAGCTTCAAGAACTTCTAGAATCGCAAACACACGTCCGAACCATATCAAATCAACTCCAAATGACACCAAATTTTGCAGGCAAGTTCCATATGACAAAACAGACCTATTCTAAGCCCCGAAATCAAAATTTGAACCCAGTAGACTTAAAGTCGAACCGTGGTCAAACCTAGGAAAATTCGAAATCTTTAAATTGCCAACTTCCAGCCAAACAATGTCGAAACCTTCTAGAAACATCCAAATGCAAATCCAGACATACGCCCGAGTTCAAAATCATCATCCGGACCTATCGAAATCATCAAATCTCCGATCTGATGTCAAATACCAAAAAAGTCAAACTTGGTCAATTTCTTCAACCTCGAGCTTCTCAAATGAGAGTCACCACTTAAAATCATTTTCGAACCACTCAAAAACCCGAGCCGATGATGCACGCAAGTCATAATACACTAGGTGAAGCTACTCATAACCTCAAACTGCCAAACCGGACGCAATTGCTCAGAGCGACCAGTCGGATCGTTACAAATATGCTTCCGGAGAGGAAGGGAAACAACAAGATGAATAAGATTATAGAAGAGACCGCTCATATGCTTCCCCAATCTAATGTACACATTACTCACTATTATGAAGAGGCCAATCAACTGGCAGATTGGCTTGCAAAATTAGCTACCGAACACACATAATGGTAGTTTCTATTTCTCGGCACAGCAGCTACGCAAATGTGCTAAGAGGACTTTATCATTTGGACAAAAATTAAATACTTAGTATTAGAACAAAATATGACAAGTCAAACTTTTTTGTTAATAAGTTTTTTTTTCTCTGGTTGGGCATGTGAATAAGTTTATCAGTGCCCTTTATTTGAAGGATAAACTATATCCTTGTGTTGTATTATAGAGGTAAGGGTTTATCCCACTCTCGATCTTTTTTTGGATAAAATACGACTCCCAGCTAACCTGCCAAGTTATATATATATAAAACAAATTGTATTGTAGAGGGATATAGCTTATTGAATATGATGTATGTGTTTTATAAGCGCTCATGACTTTCCTTGACTTCGTTGTAATTATTTTTACTAGACTAGAATTTGTTGCATGGATAAGGTGGGAGGGATACTGGCATGGAAGAAAAGCAGTTGGAAATAAAAAATACGGAGTAAGAAAGATAACATAGAGAAATTAAAAAGAAAAAATGTATATTTTACTCTGCTTAAAGAAAAACTTTCTTCAGTTTCTAAGCAAGATCATTAAACCTGAACCCTTCGATAACAACTACTCCACTACTAGTAGAATGTTAATAAAGAAAAGACTAAAGAGGAACTTCCCTAATACGTAATTTAGGACCCGTTTGGCCATGAGTTTTGCCAAAATAAATTTGGGATTTATTCGGCAAACTCATATTTGGCCTTAAATTTTGCCCATATTTTGATAAAATCTCAAATCTCAAACTTCAAATCCCAAAATCACTACAATTGCTCATTTTGGGCCAAAATTCCAAAACTTGAAAATTTTAAACGTGTTTTCTTAAAATAAAGTTGAGAAATATATTTTGAAAACGTATGTCCAAACACATTTTCATCTTCAAACCAAACTTAACCCAAATTAAATTTTCAAAATAAATTTAAAAATATATGGTCGAACGCTAGGTTAGGAATTGTTCTAGAATAAAAACGACTGCGCTCGACAAGTCGCTCGAAAGTATCTGCCACGTAGACGTTGTGGACCCACAAAAGATATTTAAGTAATTCCTAATATTATCCGTTTGGGTCAAGATGTGCGCACTACCCACCCTGCGCATCTTAAGGTAAAAGAAAAACAAACCTACTAGTCGAAACCCTTTCTTTTCGATCAGGCTACTCTCACGCTTCTCTACTCCCTCTGCATAAAGCTTGGATCAACCTCACTGCTCCACCCACCCAAATTACTCATATAATAACACATACATACATATATACGTATAATAATAAGAGGTGAATATTGAGAATGGTATCAGGGAGGTGGATTGAAACAGGAGCGGATCTGTGGAAAGATAGGGCACGGTCCCTGCAGCTTCGTCTAAGAGACCGCCTTAGGGTCGCCGTCGATCATCACCGTCGCCGTCCTTTGATCTCTGACGGCTACTTCTCATCTACCGTCGAACGATGGGTCCAGCGCTTCAGCGATTTCCGTAGAGATGCTCTCCCTTCTTCTTCCACTTTCTATCGTAAAACAGGTCAGTTCAATATCATACGAATTTGTAAAACGTAATGTGACACAACCGCATCTAATTTGATCCATCTTCCTTTTCGTTAGCATCATCGTGGAAAATCTATGCGCCGATTATTCATATCTAGGATTTGCAAAATAGTTCGACTAATTAAAAAAGGACTTTGACAATGTTTTTGTTTTACAATTGAAAAATTAAGGAATGTGACTGAAATGCAACTGTATAAAACCTGTTAAAGCAATGAATTATGTTTTACATAACCAATGCCATCAATTAACATCTAATGAGCTCATGGTATTTGCAACGAGAAACTGGGAAAATCTACTAAGCTAAATAGCAGCTACCTTAGCTGCTTTCTGCCCTTATACTTCCAATCTCAGAGCTAGAGTTTACCTCCTTGACACAGCAAACAGGTTTCTTCATATGTTGGAAGATGTGATTTGAAAGTTAATTACCTCGACTGAAATTAGTTGCTAGAGTTACTTCTGGTACCAATATTTATCTACCTTTGATGAATTTAGGGCATTTTATCCAACTTTTTGGGATTCGTTTGATATATTAAACCTTGCCTTTCAATTTTAACGGCTGTGTCCTTCATGAGTTGGAAGGTTCTTTCCACTAAACTATCCCTCACTTGTATTTGCTAACCTACGGGGATTCGAGCTCACAAAGTAGTTATAATTCTGAATCACTATGACTGCAGTTAGCAAGGATATTGATCCAGAAGCAGATTCAGTTCTGACTCGCATGCTTCAAGCTGTGGCTGTACCTGTGCTTGGAAATGTTTGTCACGTGTTCATGCATGGTCTCAATCGTGTTCAAGTAAGCTAAAGCTTTAGTGAGATACTATTTCAGCTGTTGCCTAATTGGGAGAAATAACTCGATGACTTTTGCAGATATACGGTGCAGAAAAATTACATCAGGTGCTGGTCAACCGAGCGGAGAATAAACCTCTTATCACAGTAAGCGATGTTCCTGAGTTACTTCTAGTTCCTTGCTTTAAGCCTCGCACCCCTTGATTATGCCTTTTGATATATTACTGTTTAAATGAACTCAGGTGAGCAATCATGTTGCTGCTATGGATGACCCACTGGTTATTGCTGCATTGCTTCCCCCCAGTGTTATGTTGGATGCACAAAATTTGAGATGGACGCTTTGTGCAACTGATCGGTGTTTCCGTAATCCAACAACGTCTGCCTTCTTCAAACATGTCAAAGTTCTTCCAGTTTCCCGTGGTGATGGTATATATCAGAAGGTATTTTCTTTGCTGAAATGCTGTTGAGATAAAGTTGATCTAATATTCTAATTGTTTATACATCAGTATATATTTCTCGCTTCTCCAGTCTGAGATGTTTCCTTTGAAATGGTGAAAGAGACTGTGGAGGTTACAGCTAATTGTTCAGTCTATTCCTGCATGTACCACAGGGGATGGACATGGCTATTTCAAAATTGAACCGTGGTGGATGGGTACACATATTCCCAGAAGGTAGTCGCTCTCGAGATGGTGGCAAAACTATGGGTTCTATTAAGAGAGGCATCGGCAGGTACTCACTCTTTTTAATCAATAAGCTGTGAATCTCATGATGTCAACAAGGATACTAGTTCAGTGGTTTAATAATTTTGTATTTGGAGAAGAAAAAGACCAAGAGACAATGTATTGATGGAACTATATAGAAACCAGGGGCCAGAATTAGGCCTCATTTGTTTTTTTAGATTAAGACGTCTGAATCTGAATGCACGTCTGATATAAAGATGTGGTATGCAGATATGAACACTGAATGATTAAGACTGTTTGTTTTTCAACATCTGAATATTAAGATGTGGTATGCAGATCTGAACACTGAAAGATTAAGACTATTTGTTTTTAAACATCTGAATACGTATAATATATATATATATATATATATATATATATATATATATATCAAGATAAAAACATATACAATTCAAAAAAAAAAGTGATTAAATATTATATCAATTAGTGAAATAATTAACTTGTACAAAGAAAGTTATTATTTGAGAAAAATTAAAATATTATAAGATATAAATCAATATTTTACGTAAGATCCAATTGTTAAACTATTTGAACTATAAATGAAAATTATATATAATAACAACAATTGTAGTAACGAAATGTAACCCAAAAAAAATTTTAAGCGTAAATTTATCTTCTAATCAAACTTATCCAAAAAATTAAAACAATAAACTCAAAACTAGTTATAATTTAGATGCACAAACATTAGAATATTTGAAAAACTAACTGACAATCAGATCAAGCTTTAAAATTTAAATACTACAAAAATATTTTAAATGACTAAAGTAAAAAACTATCAAGAACTTCCTCTTCTTTGTACTAGTTTGAGTGCAAGTTGCTCGCGCATATCATTCATTATCTGAGAATCTTCAACTGTCCAGCTAGGTCTATCAGTTTCACCCAATACTTCTTCATGTTGCTGCTCTTCGTCAAATATTACTTGAGGCAAATTAAACTGATTAAACAAATCATTAAATTTTTCCTCCTTAGTTATAGCACGCCTGCGATTATAATCTCCTAACCAATATCGAATATTACGATATGGTGCTAGAAATCCTCGAGTGTTAGGATATGCCGCATCACATAGATAGTATTTGTCTGACATTAAGAAAAAAGAGTTCGGTGATCATATTGAAAAGCTAAAATATCATTTCAATTGCTTAAGTTGTATCACTTACTAGCCGGGGGAAATGGAAAGCCATTTTCTGGGTTAGATACTATTTCCGTTAGAACACGGGCATCATGTGCTACTCCTTCCCATCCAGCATAAACATAAGTAAAGACCATATTGAAGTCACATATGGCCAGAACATTCTGATAACATTTACCCTTTCCTCTTCCTCTGTACATAATCTGTTGATTAGCTGGAACAACGACATGTATTAATGTCTTATCTAGTGCACCTATTGCTCCTTGCCAATATATAAATTTAAGTTAAAAGTAAAGAAAAAAAATTATTTCTTGTGAAATTCTATAAAAATAGTAATATAATTAATAACCTTAAAAATTCTATGTAACCTATTATTAGCACAAGGAATATTCAGATTTGTATCAGATGTTGTAGGTGCTATCATCTCATTTGCAAATTTCATCATTGCGTCAAGAACTTCATGAAAGTACTTATGCACTGTTTGCGAAGAATGTTGAAATCTTCTCTTAATAACCACAAAACGCTCGTTATGTCCTATAATGGTTAAGAATATTGCTATCTTCTCTTCGACAGATATATGTTTGCTATCTGTGAGCCATCCATTGTGCCTAAAATGTTGATATAACCTAACATATGCACCACGTGACATGCGCATCAATTCTATACATTGTCGATTATTGCCCGACAATAATTCTAACGTATACTTTTGACCAGATAAAGATGAAGTTAGATCTTTATTACTTTGATCATACTTCAGTCTAAAACTATTTCCATACCAATACAAGCGCATCAACAACAATATTTGATCGTCGATATCCATGTTCAATCTGTTTTAGCAAAGAGAAAAATATAATAAGCAATAGGTAGCACATCATGAAATATATTCTATAAGCACAAGAAATTGCAGAAACACAACAAAGTCATTATAAAAGTTTATTCTATAGTCATCAAGCATAACCAAACTCTAAAAAAGCAAGAATAAATTTATTCAAAGCATAATATAGTATCAAAAAGTTTCATAATAGATACTAGTTGAAAATAATAAAGAAATATTGCATAAAATCAACATCTAAAATATACTCCAACTAATTAATTAGCAAAATTAAAGCATTCCCATTTTTTTCCCCATTGCTTTGACCTAACTCTCCAATTTGTCGACCTCTGGCATTCGCATACATGCTTGTCTATAGCTATCACCTTCACAAAGTATACTAACAGTTGCACTATATAATGGTTCTTCCCATCTAAGTCCTTCTAGTTTTACCATACATTAACTGGAGAATTAACAGAAATCCCATCATTTTTGTCACCAAGTAGATCTTCCACATCATCAAAGGTATCTAAATCTATATTAGTGGATAAAAGTGAGACACCATGTCGGGGAATCGAACAACTTGGACTCCAACCATGAATGCCGGTTGCAGTAGCACCCTCGAAAAGTGTTGTACAAAGATCCGGGAAGGGTAGAGGTAAACTCTTCAATGTCTTGGCTTTTGGATGAGCCTATATCCAAATATATAAGATCATACTTTTAATATACACGCAAACAATTTTCTACAAAGAAAAAGGAAAGAAAAGTTTACTAGATAATGAACTAACCTTTATGTACTCATCTCACTCACTATTAAACATTAGAAT
The DNA here is from genome assembly GCA_005239495.1 of Nicotiana undulata. Taxonomy (NCBI): domain Eukaryota; kingdom Viridiplantae; phylum Streptophyta; class Magnoliopsida; order Solanales; family Solanaceae; genus Nicotiana; species Nicotiana undulata. The sequence goes on along the minus strand of MDKH01226117.1, from coordinate 33,147 downwards.
GGTATTAGTTGCAGGATCATAAATATTGCCGGTCTTTTTAGTTATCAGCAACCAAGCTTGATACTTTTCATTTAAATAATCATAGTGATTCTTCATCTGCTTTTTGGCTAACTTTAAAACCATGAGAAGTCTCTGGAACTAACTTAACCTTGCTCCATGAATCCGGCTTCAAACTATTTCCAAGTCTCCCGTTTAAAGATACTTCTTGAATACAAGTTTCTAAAAAAGTTTTTACCACGTCCATATTTCTCCAACTCGCTCTTACATATTCATTAGATTCCATATCTGAAATATAAGATTGTAGTGATTACAAACATCCACTAATATTAAAAAAACAGAGATAATCAAGAAACAAAGTAATATTATTACTATTAATATTGAGTAGTTTAATTCGAAGTTTTAGAATATTTCTTATGTTAAAAAGTAAATATTCTTTGTTTTCTTAAAACCTTTTTTACACAGATTTTATACTTTTTTCTACAAAGTTCAAAATTGTGTAAGTCAAAGTATGATTACATATTTTACTTTTTGGGGCCTCAAAAAAGAAATAGCCCACTTCTTTCTCGAGAAGAGATGGGAAAGATGCTCAATATCATTTGATTGAATAGTTTTTTTGGGGCCTAAAGCGAAGGCTTTACTAGCCTCACCCTTGAGCCACCCATGAAGATAAGTGGTATATTTCTAAGCAAAAAATTTGTTTGAAGATTGCAAAGATGTAGTAAATGGTATGATCTTAAACACAAAATAGGAAAAAATTGAGGAAGTAAAGAAGCTATTCTTGCATAAACAAAAGAAAGCATGGTTCAATTATAGAACATGTAACATATGACGAATAATTCAAGAGCAATAGCACATAAATATTCAAAAAGCACTGAAATATAAATCTTAGTTATGTATAATTATCCGAATTCTAGCCAAATATGAAACTATAGCCGCTTTAATTTCAACAACACAAAATTTCATTATTCGAATTCTAGCCATAGCAAAGTTGCTTAATTTTGGACGAGCTTCATAATCACACATACGGTTTATATTTCAACTAGAGAAATTGAATTTCAGTCACTAATATGCAATTCTTGAAGAAAACAAAAGAAGGTTCAAAAGGGACAATGTGAATCTGCAAAAGAGAAAAAAACGTTGCTAACAATTTAGAACACGTCCCAATTAAGATTTACGATTTAGAGAATTGGAATGTCAACAAAATCAAAAAAATGATAGAATTTAGTTCAATTATACACACACACAACATCTCTAACTTCTTTTTTTAATTGCTTTTTTATTTTAAACATTCGCCTGGTTATTTCATATTGAGGAATACACTTCTTATTAATTGCTAAAGTGCCTTCATTTCATAGAAGAAATAAATAAAATTAATGTTATAGTCATTGGGTCTTTGATAAAATATGATGAAATATCCTGTTTATGTTTTGACATGAATTAAATTTGAATTGTTAAAAGACCATCTTAAATTCTTTGCCATTTTTCTTCCTCGAAGGAACACCCTATAATTAACTAGTAGTTCTATTATTTAATATTGTACGACGTTGTTACAATAAGAGGCAAGCAAAACCTTCTAGTTTAGACCCTTCTCAATTGTATTTTAAAAGGGGTTTTGTTAAACCCTAAACTCGAAACTGAAATTTACCATTAGAAAAGTGGAAACAAGATGGAGAATTCCAAGTATAATTTTCAAAATCTTACCCAGAAAAAAGATTCGGCGGCTGCTTGATCCTTGAAGAGAGAGACATGTGAAGGATAATTTGTTTTGGGTTTAGAAGAAATAGCCTGGAAAAAGAGGAGCACCGAAAAAAGAGGCGTGTGTTTTCGATATTTTTAACCTCTGAAACGAATTAAGACTTGATCAAAGGTCTGACCGAATCAGACCCAATCAGACCTATTCAGACTTTTAAAAAATAAAAAAATAAATACACTTAATGGGCTGACATCTGATTCAATCAGATTCAGACCCTCATTAAGTGCAAACAATTGAGGCCTTAGACAGTTTTTTGTTCTCTGTTGATTAGCCCCTCGTTTTCCCGCTGCTATTGAATGAAGCAGACTCCCCCCCCCCCCCACTCCAATTATTTATTTACATTCATGTTTTTCTTTGTCCTTAATAGATTGGTTCTGGATGCCGACAATGTGCCAATAGTCGTCCCATTTGTGCATACTGGAATGCAAGACATCATGCCTGTAGGTGCCAAGCTTCCCAGGATTGGAAAGACGGTGTGTATTTTTTATTTGAGGGTGGTGAATAATAATTGCTCTCTACTTTGATACATTTTCATCTCCCGGTAATTATGATTTATAATCTCCAAGTATACTCTTCATGACCTGTAAAAACTGCAGGTGACTGTTCTGGTTGGTGATCCCATCGAGTTTGATGACTTGCTTGCTGCGGAAGAAAAGGATAATATGGCAAGAGGAAAATTATATGATGCTGTGTCGACAAGAATTGGTGATCGACTACAGATGCTTAAGGCCCAAGTCGATAAACTTGCTGTCCAGGAAGCACTACAATCACAATACTACCATGACCGTGTTGGTGAACGAGCTGCTGGGATTGTGCAGCAGATTGACTGGGAAGCTCTCGGCATGGACAATTACTTGAGCACCGAGGAGGATCATGTCTCTCCTCCAAGGCAAGAACCTAGTAGTGAGCAGACATTAGTTGATAAGCAGGTGGAGGAGAATAGTCAGGATAGGTACTTTAGGTTGGGCTTCTCTAGGGAAAATGGAATTGTATCGAGAATGAGAGGTTACATGGACTCAACCGAATTAATGCTATTTTCTGCGAGATGTTTAGTTAATAGTAGGGTAAAAGAAAATTTTGGGAATACGGAAGAAATTGGCCCACTGGAGGCTTGGAACAACTTTTGGATGCCGATGTATGAGAGCCAGGTTTGTAACCGGGAGATTTTACTTTAAATGAAGAGTTTAACTGGTTTTGGTCTAACTAGAGATTTTAACTTTTGTACATTGATCTGTGCCGCATACAGTTTTTTAATACATTATTGACTATTATAACTCGCTAAATTATACTACTCGAGTAATAAATTTATTAATATACTATTGAATTAAACGGAAAAGGTCCAAATCCTTGTACAATACTAAACTGAGTACATTTGTCTTTAGTTAATACTTTAGCCCATATGTGCCCTTACGGTCATATATTTGGTCCGTATATGTCCTTTTTCAAATGGAATCCACCCAAACTAATTAGCTCTTTTGTTAATTGTACTAAAATGCATTACAAAGACTATTTTCTTTTTATTAGTATTTTTTCTTTACCTTTCTCTTTTTTTTTTCTTCTCTTTTTTCCCCTTTTTCTTTCTCCCATATCCGAGTTCCTCCATTGCTGATGCCTTTTCCATTTTCGTCACCAATTTAACTTGACAAAACTCATGAATTCCTGCTAATTTTACTATCACAAACCACACAGGTTTTTTGACTTGAAGGAGATAAAAATTGTTGAAGAATTTTTTTCGGTGGTGTTAATTGGGTGAAAGTAGGATATGGTTATTCAGATTTTGAATGTCTTGTTCCCTTCAGATCTGAAGCTACACGGTGAACAACACTTTCAAAATCTGAATAACCATATCTTACCTTCACCAAATTAACACAACCGAAAAAATTTCTCCGACAATTTTCATCTCCTTCTTTTCAAAAGAACCAAAGCCTTTTCGCTTGGAAGGTTTTGGTGGTGCAGGTTTGATTTTAGGACTAAAATCACGTGAAATTGGTGACGGAAATGGAGAAGGCATCGACAATGAAGGAAATCGGATATGTGAGAAAGAAAAAGGGGGGGGGGGGAAGAAAGAAAAGACAAAGGTAAAGACGAAAAGTACTAATAAAAAGTAGATAGTGTTTGTAATACACTCTTAATACAATTAAAGAAATAGCTAATTAGTTTGCGTGGATTCCGTTTCGAAAAGGGCATATATATACCAACTATGTGACGGTAAGGGCATATATGGGCTAAAGTATTAACGAACGACAAATGTGCTCAATTTCGTACAGTACAAGGACATATTTGTACATTTTCCGTAAATTAAAATGTCTTTGTTTGACCAAAAAGTATAACACTTTTTGCTAAACTAATTGTAGGATAAATAAGATGAAAGGCAAATCCTAGTCAAGCACAATAAATCTTTGATCTAGTCACGTGTTGGAACAGTGATGTCCAATAGCGCATAAAGCCACTTATCAAATTAATAAATAAAGCTTTTGAGAGTAAATGAAGGGGGCAATAATGAGCAATAAATATGAAAAATGGCAATAAGTGTAAATAGGGAGAATGATTCAGCCAAATATTGAATGATGTTGATGATTCTTCCTTCTGACAACAACGTGCGATAAATTGATATGAAAATGAAAAAAGTGTTCTTGGTTCATGTGAATAGAAAGTCAGAATAAACAATAGAATCAATCACTATGGAAAAGTAAACTTTTGTATTCTCTCCCAAGAGTCAACTTCTTACAAGAGTTCTTATAAAAGTGGGAATCCTCCTTTTTGTTCCCTATATCTTACTGTTTATTTGGGATATTCCTAGGAAACCCTAAAAAATACAGCCAGGAGAATATTCGATTGAATATTCCTTTGGTAGTTCCAAGACTATTCTAGTCGTTGCTCTTATGCTCCTCTATTCGACCTCGGCCTTGATGTCTTGCCCGGAAACTCCTCGTTATTGGGCCCTGCTCAATCACGACCATAACTTCCACACTTATTAATTCATATTCGCTTAATTTCCTCAGTCAGATTTTGACCCATACAGTTAGTCCCTCCGCTTATTGTGGTCGTGTTCTGGTCGACCTTAGTGAGCGGACTTTATCAGCAACACTTTTGGAGAAATCCCGACGTGATGGCCGAGCAGAAGTGATTATCGTCGAGAAGGTGAGGTGTCGTTCTGAGGGTTGTGGTCAATGAGGTAGGTACAAGATAACGTCACGACCACATGCGTCATCATTGCGCATCTTCCCGATGCACAACATCTTTTCTCGAGCCTCTGTCACTTCGATTCTAGGGCCACTGACGGTTATTTGCACCGGTTCGGGCGCCCCGGTTGTCTATAAATAAAGAGGGGAAGGCTTATCAATGAAACTTTTGCATTCTCTAGTTTCTTCACCCGTGCACTTTGCTTCTCTTCCTGTGTTCTTGCTCCCTGCAACTTCCGCCGTCACCACCCTCACTTTATTTTCGGCTCCGTTGTATATCCGAAAATGACTAACGTGACTCTCAACATCGAGACGGTCTCTGACCCCACTCTATTATCGGTGGTCATGCCTTCTGGTGGCGAAGAACCTACGGTTATGGAGGACGAAAGCTTCCCCACTGTGGAGGAGGTCGTTCCCCGTAACCCAACTTCTAGGTCCGACTTCTTGAAGGAACCTGCCCACGACCCCGAGCCTGCGAGGTCTGAGATGGAGGCAAAACATCTCGCTGCCCTTAGGGACAAATATGGCATTCCCACTCACGTTGGCCTGATACCGGATGGGGATGACGTTATTCAAATCCACCGGCTCGGGTACTGAGCATTTTACACCTACCAGTTCCAAGTGGGCTATTCTCTTCCCCTTCCTCCGTTGGCGGAGGAGTTCTGCCGCTACTACGGTGTCTGCCTGTCACAACTTTCCCCCTATCTTTACAAAGTCTTTCTCATGTTGACGAAGTTCGTGGAGCTGGCCGGCTGCGAAGTCTCTATCTGTCACGTGCTGCATCTTTTCGCGTCGAGCTTATATAGGGGCACAATGATTCACCTTCGCTTCCGCGGAACCAAATGGCTGATGGCGGGGATGGATGACAAGACGAACCATCGATTTTGGTTCAACTATTTCTTCATCAAAACCGAGCACGTGGTGGCAAACCCGAGCGGGTTTCCTGAGCAATGGAATTTTGCTCGTAAGTATTTTTGTTATTTGAAGTACGTTCACTCACTTTCCTTCGTGTTTCATGATTCGTTTCTCTCTTTTCTTTTTTTTGTGTAGCTGAGAGACATCCACCTTCTTTGGTCGCCGACATCGGGCAGCCTCCGTCCTGCCTCACACTGTGGGGATCCGTGATTGCGCGTCCTTCAACAAGAGGTTCAGGCCCAAGCCCTCGACCGGTAAGTTAGGTTTTGGCTTTGTAACTATTTCGCCCTTGTTAGTCCATTTCTTTCTTTTGCTTATGGTTCCCCTTTGGTGTCAGGTCGGAGGGCCTCTAAGAAGGAGAAGGCTCCCGTTCCTGCATTTCGCCAGGCGGTTGCCTCGATTAGGATGCAGTTCGTACTGGCCGAGTTTGTGCGGAACACTTCCTCCAAACTCCGGTGTTGAGAAAACCCAAGCGTGAAACAACTATTCCATCAGCGGAGACTCCATCCTTCCCGGTACTTCACCTGGCGGATGAGTCTTCTCCCGGCGAGGAGGAGGCGGAGCCGTTGAAAAGGAAAAGAGTAGAGCCCGCGGCCACGCTTGAGCGGCCAATAATTCTAGTGGAGTCGATGAGTCATTCAGTTGCGGGGATTGTTCCCCGCCAGAGGTTGCCGTAGAAGAGAGGCCTTTAGAGGCAGTGGAGGACGCCACGGAAAGAGGACGTCCATGGACCGTTGAGGTCGGCTCATCGCCCACCGGTGAAAGAGGAAAAATTGTTGTTGTAGAAGACGATGGTTCTGGCTCTGATATCGACCCCGATGAAGTGAGGACCTTTGAAGAGAGGTTTACTCGAGTAGAAGTAATGACCGAGGGGTCTATTCGAAATATTTTTATCCCCGTGGATTTCAACCTGTTGGTCAATTCGGAAGGGGTAGTCCCAACTTTGGCTTCTTTGTGCACGGATTCCAAGAACAGGATGTGGCAGACGCTGAAGGACGCAGACCTGTCAGTGGTAATTTTCGGGATGGTCCTTGGAGTAAGTTCTTTTTTGGCGTTTCACTTTCTTTCCTTTACGTTGTTTGTTTTTGCTGACCCCTCTTTGTTTGCTTGTTAAACTCTCATTCTGGAGATAGAGAGCCCCCGTCGTGAGGAGAAGAGGGCGACTCTTTATAAGAGGATGGAGTCAAAATACAAAGAGTACTGTACTAAGAACCGAGCAGTGGTCAGCATACCTGGTGATGACGGTCAATTCCAAACTCTATGGGACCAGCTGAAACAAAAGGACGAGGAGTTGAAGAAGAAGGATGATGAGCTGGTGAGGGCCATTGGCAGGTGCAACGAGCTCGAAAGGACATTGAGGGCCAAATACAATGAGCTCGAGGTGAGCAAGGGGGTCATGGACGAGTGTGTTGACCTCCAAGATTGGGTGACAGCCTTACCGGCCGAGCTCGAGCAAAATGAAGCTGGGGCCAACGGCTTAAGGGATGAGTTAGCTGCCAAGAGTGCGGCGTTGGAGAGTGTTGAGAAATCCAGAACGGCTGTTGTGGCGGAGGCAGTGGCACTAGCGTGTACCCTCTGTGTCCTCAGATCCTAGCGGGTTAGTGAGCTAGAGACATCCGCGCTTAAAGAGGCGAGGCTTGAAGAGCGAATCGACGGTCTAGAAGTAGAGGTCTCAGATTTGAACGAGCAGATTTGCGTCCTCAAAGACGAGAAGGTGCAGCAACAGGCTCAGTCGTCTACCTCCCATGCTTCCACTTAACCCAGTGTGTCAAGAGATTTGTATGAGAAGTGGGTTCATGCTGAGGCTCAGCTTGACATATATAGGTCTCTGATGACGGCATGGAAAGCTTCTGAGGTGGAATTTGAGGATGCTCGTATTAAGGCACGTGCATCTCGTGATGCTTGTGCCTACGACCCTGGTACGCCTGGCATAGATGACGGTGAATATGACTTGGACGGTCTCGAGCCTGGTGCTTGGTATGACGATGAGTATTCCGATGGCGAAGGCACAGGTGGCGATGGCGATGGCGGGGATGCGACCGAGTAACATGCTTGACTTTGTATTTTTGTTCTTTTGTTCTTGTCTTTTTTTTTTTGTTTCGCGGGCACTTGCTTGGCCCTTGTAAGATGATTTTTGGAATGATAATACTTTGGTTGTTTGCTCTTGAACTTCTTGTTTTTCCTTTTAAGTGTTTTTCTTGATTAATTGCCTCGGTTGTGATTTCGCTTAGGTCGACTATAAGTTGAGTTAGTTCGAGGTTGAATGTGAGTCAATTCGAGCGAGGTCGAATGTAAACTTAAACGTTAATTTGAACGAGGTAGAATGTACGTCGATTCGATCGAGGTCGAATGTAGACGTGAAAAATAATTCGAACGAGGTCGAATGTAAGTCGATTCGACCGAGGTAGAACGTGGACTTGAAAAATAATTTGAACGAGGTCGAATGTAAGTCGATTCGAGCGAGGTCGAATGTGCATTTCATGCGTTGGCGTAATGTGTAAACTTGGGGAAGACATGTAAAACATCATATGTTTGCATATATTGCTTTGTTTATACATTCATTGGAGAGGTTTACATGTTTCTGCTATGTTCGTACATACATTCAAGAAGTCCCAGTCTATCTGGTCCCTTCATTGGCCGACCTGAAGACGTTGTTGAGAGGTTGGGAGATGAATTGATACTTAAACTTTGATATTCCCTCTTCGTCCCAATCTATATCGTTCTGCTTGTTGTTTTTGGGCTACCATCCTTATGTAAGCCATGTCTCTTCGTTCTTCGTCTTTGTTGAGATCTTGCCTTCTGTTTTCATCGTTGCTTGGCCCGCTTTCATTTGAGTATCTTAGGCTAGGCTCCCCGACTTCGAACGGTATCATAGCATCAGTCCCATAGACTAGTGAGTATGGCGTTTCCCCTGTGCTCGTCCTTGGCGTGGTGCGATATGCCCATAACACTTCTGGTAGCACCTCCGGCCACAGTCTCTTGGCATTTTCCAATTTCTTCTTCATGATGTTCAATACCGTTTTGTTGGGGATTTAGCTTGGCCGTTGGCGGCGAGATGGTATGGCGTGGAGAGAATTCTTTTAATGGGCCACTTCTCGAAGAATTTATCAACTTTTTCCCCAGTGAATTGAGGTCCGTTGTCACAACTGATTTCCTTGGGAATGCTGAAGCGACATACAATGTTCCTCCATATAAAGGCGATCACTTCTTGTTCTCGTATTTGAGTAAATGCCCCTGCTTCTACCCATTTTGAGAAATAGTCAGTTAAAACCAAGAAATCAGACATTACCTCGTCCTGCGAGGAGTGGGCCAACGATATCCACCCCCTATTTGATGAAGGGCCACGACGACGTGACTGAGTAGAGGTGTTCTCCCACCTAATGGATCACGGGGGCGTACATTTGGCACGGTTCACACTTTGTAACAAAATCAGCTTCTTCCTTTTTCATTGCGGGCCAGTAGTAGCCTGCTCGTATGAGACATATGACTAGGGCTTGATTATCGGTGTGGGCTCCGCAATGGCCCTCGTGGACCTCTTCTAGTACACACCTTTTTTGGTTTGGTCCCAGGAATTTTTGCTAAGGGGCGCCATATGTTCTCTTATATAGGTCGTCATTGATGATGTTGTACCTGGTTGCTTGCATTCAAAGCTTTTTGGCCTTTTTTTGGCCGTTTGGGAGCACGTCGTCCTGCAGATAGGCGATAATACGGTTTCTCCAGTCCCAAGTAAGGTAATAGTGCGTACCTCAATTTGGTCGATGGTTGAGTGGAAGAGTGTCACCGCGTTCTCTTTTCCATTTATGTTTCTAGTAGATGCCTCCAATTTGACAAAGCCGTCTGCCTCAATGTTCTGCGCTCGAGGTATCTGGTCGAGCTGGCATTCATCGAACTCGGGCAGCAACTTGCAGATCTCGGCCTGATATTTTTGTAGCCTCTGTTCCTTGATTTGGAAAGTCCTTGTGACTTTATTGACGACGAGTTGTGAGTCACATTGGAGGACTACTCGCCGTGCTTCATATTTGAGTGCTAGTTTCAATCCTACAATCACGGCCTCATACTCGGCCTCATTGTTAGTCATATCGGGACACCTAATGGACTGGAGAATTACTTCGCATGTCGGGACCTCGAGTACGAGTCCCAATCCATATCTTGACGCGTTGGAGGCGCCATCGGTGTATAGGATCCATAGGTCGTGTAACTTGGGGGAAGTATTAGTGGCTTCCCTTTCAACCTCGGGCATTATTTTAGCACTGAAGTAGGCGAGTACTTGTGACTTTATCGCTGTTCGCGGCTGATAGATTATATCGTACTCGCTTAACTCGATGGCCCGTTTAGCCAACCTACCTGACAGCTCGGGCTTGTGTAGGATACTCCTGGGGGGAAAGGTCGTGACCACCGAGATGGGTGGCATTGGAAATAAGGTCTAAGCTTTCGTGAAACTACGACTAAAGCCAGGGCCAGCTTTTCGATGTGAGGGTACCTCATTTCGGCGTCGACCAAGGTTTTGCTAATGTAGTAGATTGGAGAATGTGTACCTTGGTTTTCGCAGACCAGGACTGCACTCACTTCAACTTCGGACACGGCCAGGTTGATTAGGAGGTGCTCTCCGGGTTCCGTCTTAGCAAGCAGCGGGGGGGAGGACAAGTATGCCTTTAATTCTCTTAGGGGTTTGACGCACTCGGAGTTCCATTGGAACCAGTTGTCCTTTTTGAGTGTGCCGAAGAATTTGTGGCATCTATCAGAGGAGCATAAGATGAACCTCGATAGGGCGGCTATACGGCTAGTTAGCTTTTGCACCTGCTTCTTACTGGTCAAATTTTCTAGTATTCCTTCTATAGCCTTGATTTGGTTGGGGTCAACTTCAATGCCTCTCTATGACGCCAAAAAGACGAGGAATTTCCCTGAGGTCACGCCGAAGGCGCATTTCTAGGGATTCATCTTCATGTCATACCGCCTACATATGTCGAAAGCCTCCCTCAAATGGTCGAGGTGATCTTCCTTTCTTTTCGACTTGACCAACATGTCGTCTATATATACCTCCATCATTTTGCCGAGCTGCTCTTTGAAAATTTTGGTTACTAGCCTCTGATAGGTTGCCCTCGCATTTTTCAATCCGAACGGCATGACTCTGTAGTAGTACATCCCTTAGTGGGAGATGAAAGTGGTTTTATCCTGGTCCTCCTCCTCCATGAGGATTTGGTTGTAACCTAAGTAGGCGTCCAAGAAAATTAACATCTCGTTCTTTGGTGTTGCGTCGATGAAATGATCAATGTGAGGCAATGGGAATGAATCTTTCGGGCAGGCCTTGTTCAGATCTGTGAAGTCCACCCACATGCGCCATTTCCCGTTTTTCTTTTTCACCATGACCACGTTGACGACCCTTTGGGGGTACTTTGACTCCCTAATATAACCGTTTGCAAGCAGTTATTCCATCTCTTCGCGGACGACATCATTTATTGCGCCATTGAATTTTCTTCTAATCTGCCGTACCGACGGGTAGAGTGGGTCGACATTCAACTTGTGTGTTGCTATTTATTTCGGGATGCCTGGCATATCTGCATGGGAGAAGGCAAACAAGTCCGCGTTGTCAGTTAAAAAATTATGGAATTTACCTGGTTCTTGGAGTTTATGGCCGATGCAAGCTTTTTTGTTGTGGTCGTTTTTATCCAGATGAACAAGATCGAGGTCTTACACAATTGATTCCGTGGCTTCCACGACTTCGTGGTCTTTTATGACATTTCTTTGTTCGTCACCGTCTGACCCCGACCTCGCTAATTGCTATGCTTCTGCACCTTTGCCTTTCAACTGTTGAGTGTATGTGCAGTCTTGGGTGATGCAATAACACTCTTGGGCCGTGTGCTGCTCGCCGCGAATGCTGAATACTCCCCACAGGGTGGGAAACTTGATAACCTGATATAGGATGGACGGGATGGCCCTCATGTACTGATCTAAGGCCGCCCTATGATGGAGTTATAAGTTATGTCTTGATTCGTGATATGGAACATTGTTTCCAGGGTGATACCACCGGCCAAAAAGGGCAACTTGATCTCTCCGGAGGTCTGCTCAACTACATTGTTAAAACTTGTTAGCGTGATGCAGCGTGGTACTATCTTATCTTCGAGTCTCATTTGTGTGAGAACTCTAGGGTGGATAATACACGCGCCGCTTCCGTCATCTACCATAATCCGTTTTACATCGATATCTGAAATTCGTAAAGTAATAATAAGAGCATCATAGTAAGGAAAAGTCAAACCGCGGGTATCCGACTCATCGAAGATGATACTTTCTTCGAGGTCGTCATAACGTTCATGGGTGATCGACCACTTCAACTTGTGGGTGGTTGTGAATTTAACGTGGTTGATTGTAATGTCGTCGCCTCCGCCGATAATCATCTGGATAGTACGGGCTGGGGAGGGCGGTTTTGGTGGGACTTGATGCTGTTCTCGCCCACGAGCGAAGTTCGCTTTTCCTCGGCCGCTCATCAGCTCTCTTAAATGCCCTTGGTAGAGCATGTTTACTACCTTCATTCTTAAGGCGATGCAGTCCTCGATCTTGTGACCACGTTCTTGATGGAATTCACAAACGGCGTTCGATTTCCTGGTGTTTGGGTCGGACTTCATCTTTTGTGGCTATTTCACCATTGGACCGAGCTTCTCTAGGGCGTAGACAATCTCTAAAGGGGAGACACAAAAATTGTGAGCAAATAACAGTGGAGGCATACCTCTTTCGCTTCGGTGAGTCCCTATTGGCGGCCTAGATGGGTCGTCGCCATGGTGGGTGGGTGGTATGACGGAAATTCTAACGTATGGCTGATGTCTCTCGTGATTGAGGCACAGACCCAGATGATCCCTTATGCTATAGTTTCTACGATCCTTTCTCGACTTCATATGGACCAACGTCAACCTCTAGGTTGGTCCGTTAAGGTCGTCCTCGTCTGCTCTTACCTCGGAACAATGGGCGTTGTGTATTTCTTCCCAGGTGGTGGGGGGATATTTCGTGAGTGTGTTCAACAATTTCTTGGTTGCTCTAGAGCCTCCCCTGTTCAGCCCGTTTTGAAAAGTTGCGACTGACATTCCCTCCGATACGTTTGGAAGGGTCATTCTTACTCTATTGAATCGGGCGAGGAAGTCCCTGAGACCTTCGCTGGGTGACTGTTTAATGGCGAATATATCATTCACCCTTGCTTTTGCTTTCTTGGCCTCGACATGGGCGGTGATGAACTTGTCGGCCATCTCTTCAAATATTTCTATGGATCGCGCTGGCAGTTGTGAGTACCATGTCAGGGCTCCCCCGGTTAGAGTTTCACCAAACTTCTTCAGCAGTACAAACGACACTTGTTCTTTAGCAAGATAGTTGCCTTTCACTGTGGTGACGTAGTGGAGATGTGGTCTTCATGGTTCGTTGTGCCGTCATATATTTTTAAGTATGGCGGCATTTTTAATGTCTTGGGTATAGCATGTGGTGTAGCTTCATCACTATACGGTTGTTCCACGAACCGGCCGACATCCCGTTTTGGTATAAGTTTTGGGGTGCCCGGTATCTTATCTACCCTTTCTTGGTGCTCCCTCATTTGGTCGCAGAGTGCTTTATTCTCGTTATCCATCTCCTCAATTTTTCTTAGAATAGCAGTGAGGGCGTCATTACCTGCATCATTAACAGTGTGAGTGATACTTGTTAAAAGAGGAGGAGGGGCGTGCTGCTCATTGGTTGTCGTTGTGATGTCGACTCGCGCATCATCTCTATTCGCCCTTTGAGTGGGTTTGTCGAGTATACTGTTTAGTGAACTCGTTAGCCATGCCTCTAGTAGTTTTTTCACTGTTGGTGGTGTGTCTTCCGTCGTGGACATAGAGGCTCCTTTTCCATGAGAGGTCGTAACGTTGCCATGAGGGAGGGGTGAGCCATTTCGCCTAGGTGAGGCGTTTGGCATCACGTTCTCCTCGTCTTCTCCGTTAACCTCATTGATGGTGTTTAGGAGGTTAGCAGTAATGCCTTCCACTGGCTTTAATCTTTCTTTTCCATTTCCTCCCATGTTAGGTCGTGCAAGTAGGAAAAAGAAAGTTTTGTATCTTTTGTAGATCTAGAAATACTATGATTTTGACCAGAAACTCCCCACAGATGGCGCCAAATTGTTTGACTAAAAAGTATAACACTTTTTGCTAAACTAATTATAAGATAAATAAGATGAAAGACAAATCCTAGTCAAGCACAATAAATCTTAGATCTAGTCACGTGTTGGAACAATAATGTCCACTAGCGCATAAAGCCAATTATCAGATTAATAAATGAAGCTTTTGAGAGTAAATGAAGGGGGAAATAATGAGCAATAAATATGAAAAATAACAATAAGTGTAAATAGGGAGAATGATTCACCCAAATATTAAATAATGTGGATGATTCTTCCTTCTCACAACAACGTGCGATAAATAAATATGAAAATGGACAAAGTGTTCTTGGATCGTGTGAATAGAAAGACAGAATAAACAATAGAATAAATCATTGTGGAAAAGTAAGCTTTTGTATTCTCTCCCAAGAGTCAAATTCTTACATGAGTTCTTATCAAAGTGAGAATCCTTCTTTTTGTTCCATATCTCTTATTATTTATATGGGATATTCCTAGGAAACCCTAAAAAGTACAATCATGACTATTCTAGCCGTTGCTCCTATTCTCACTTTTGGTAATTCCAAGACTATTCTAGTCGTTGCTCTTATTCTCCTTGATAGTTTATATTAGTCCACCAAGTGTAAAGAGACTTGGTCCTTTACCAGTTCCCTCAGAGTTATATATAGAGACAGCAAGTAAAAGAGGCGCAAGATTTACGTGAAAAAATCCCAACTCAAGGGGTTAAAATCCACGACCTACACTGGTAGGATTTCAACTTCACTAACTTGTAATCTCAACTATTACAAGACACTTTGTAATGACTCTCTTACAAAGACTTCAACACACTAACTTGTAATACACTTATTACAAGCCACTTTGTTACTCACTAGTTACAAAGACATTAACTTATGACTACACTAGTCACAACACAAACATAGATGGTTTATGATTTTGAGTTTCCTAAAACAAAGCTTATAAGAAAGCAAGATTGGATACAATAGAAAGCAAAACACAAGATTACAACTCAACTAAGGACACATAAGAACACGTAGTGAAACTGGTCCGTCTTAGTGGAGTTGTCTTCTTGTTCTTGACACACTTGAGCCTTCAATGCAAGAGCAGATCTTCAATGCTTGAGAGAATGTTAGTAAATGCTCAAGTGAATATCTTGTTTGTCTTCCAACAAGATATTATATCTCAAAGACATCCCAAGAATGATGTCCATACTTGGTGTACACTTTACAACCAATAGGAAGTGACTGCTGCACTGTAGCGTGCACAGTTGCAGGCAGTCACTTTTTGCCACTGCTTTCCAGTTGTAGAGTTGACTTGTACTTCTGTAGAGGGAATGTAAGGGATCAGGTCCCAAACTGTTTCTTGTGAGTCCAAGCGTACACTGTCCAGATTTCTTGAGTTCATGCTGGCTGGTTGTGCTGGATACGCATCAGGTCCTTTATCTGGTTCTTTACATAAAGTTTGTTAGATCATCAAAACATAAGACTAACCCATCACTCCTCTATTCGACCTCGGCCTTGATGTCTTGTACGGCATCTCCTCGTTGTTGGGCCCTGCTCGATCACGACCATAACTTCCACACTTATTAATTCATATTCGCTGAATTTCCTCAGTCGAATTTTGACCCATACAGTCTTGTCGCATGATTTTGCTAAAAATGATATTTTGATCAACATGGGGTAATGTGATATGGTTTATGGTCCCTCTGCAAATTCATCTCTTTCCGATGAAGGTTTGCATGATCTGTTGTGTCAAGGTAGGCCTTGATTATTCTTCTCATTTGGCCTTCTTGTTCAAGTTTGGACGTTATCGTTTCGAGTTTCTGCCACTTTGGGGTCCTACGGAGTGTGGTAACCTGTCACTATTTACTACCGTGATGCTTCCTACTGGTTGAAGCCAAATTGACTCTTGAAACCCCTGGGTCAAAATTCAACGGATCAAAATGTTATATAAAACTGAAAAATTAAGCTAACTCTACTAGGACTATTATTTATCTTGGATCAAAATGTATTAGAAAAAGAGTTTTGAATATGGTGAATAGTACTTTATTTATGTTGGATGTCATCTCATGAAGATCAAATTGGCATAAGCAGCAACGGAAAATATTTCTGAAAGAAAAAAGGAGAAATAATCCAACGGTTAAAATTACCTGAAAGAGCAACAAAACGTCCATCCGACGGTCCTCTGAACAATCAAAATCAAATAAGACCCCACAATGACCTCAGCTTTCCCTTTACAGATTTATATCTGGGGTAGCAGCAGGGACAAAAATGGAAAATAAGAAAACTGGTAACTCCACTTGAATTTACATTACAAAAGAAAAGAGAGCGACTCTGGTGGGGTTAATGGTATCTTCATTGAATTCAATGGGGAAGAATATCTGTTAGTAATAACACTGCAAAAATGTTAGAAGAAGAGGAAGATTCTCTGGAATCAGAAACTGAACTCACCGATGAACAGAAAATTGAGATTGCCAAATGGTTCCTTCTTAACTCTCCCGCCGGCGAAATTCAGTACGTTGCCAAAGGTCATTTTCTTCCTTTTCTTCTCCTTCTTTTGCGGTATTTCTAGTTTTGAAGGTTTTTTCGTGATTGAAATTGCAACTGCATTGGTCTTCGTTCGCGATCGATTTTTTTTTTTTTTTTTTTTTTTGAGTTTTGAGTTTTATTCGGTTTGATTTACAGATGTTAGAGCTATTTTGAAAGACGAGAATGTATATAGGAAAGCGGCTGAGGAGGCATTCCCTTCTTACAACAAATCTCACTTGATTTGTCTCGAATTGCCTAACAGAAGTGGCGATGTAAGTCTCTCTCTCTTGCTTTCTTTGTAATTGCAGTTTGTTAGATCTTTGAGAATGTAATTTAGGCCAATCGTGTCCTTCAATTTAATAATTTTAGCTTTTGATGGTTTTCAGTGGTTGAAGATTTGTGAATGAAGTTTAGCTAAGTTGTTGAAGGTCTAAAAATGAAATATTTTGTAAGCAATACTTATTGTACTGTGTTGTAATTTTCCTTAGTTGAAGGTTAGAAAATTGAAAGACTGAAGGGAAGGATGAAAGTTATGCATGACAAAATCATTTGTCTTATTGTCCGTTAAAGAAATAAGATTACTATAGTAATGTTCCAAATAAGGCTTTTTACGATAGAGATATATTTCATGGTACCCGGCAATGCTATATACGAAAGAATGGGGCATTGTTTGTTGAGCAGCATGTTTGTTTATAGTTTCTCTACATTTGTATACCACTTGTATAGAGGGAATTTCCGCCACTTTTCAATAATCAAAAGAAGAAAAAACATTTTCCGAAGAACTGTTCTTTATGAAGTCTAAGATCTTGTTCCGCTCTTCTAAACAAGAAAGTAAA
The DNA here is from genome assembly GCA_005239495.1 of Nicotiana undulata. NCBI lineage: Eukaryota > Viridiplantae > Streptophyta > Magnoliopsida > Solanales > Solanaceae > Nicotiana > Nicotiana undulata. The sequence goes on along the minus strand of MDKH01226117.1, from coordinate 15,817 downwards.
ATGCTTCATGGATGTAGTAACGACCAGTTGGAAGATATTTTTATTATCTTGCTATGTAAAGTTGCTGCTCACTACATTCGCAGGTATTGGTTACGTCTTTTGGTGAGGTTGATAAGGATGAGTATCTTGATCCTCGCACTGCCCAGGTTGCCATAGTCGACCATGTCAAGCAAGTATGTTGTTCAGTTAGTATATAATGCTAAACGTAATTTTTGGATTTTGTTGGATTTTTTACTATCTGGTATTTTGACATTCATCTTTAATAAGATTATAAATTTTCATTGGACGAGCCACCGAGGACGTGCCAATTGCCTATACCAATAACAGATATACAACAACTCCCATGTGCCACCCACAAGCTACCTTGCAAGTGCAAAACAATTGAAACTATTTACTAAGAACTACACACACAATCTAGCGTTTGACTTTCTTCTTATTGCAGAAGCAGAAATAAAGCCACACTGGGGTTTTGGGGTGGGTGGACGAGACTTTCAATTTTGCTTTTCTAGTTGATTTATGCAGGCTAACTCACATGTGGGTTTAAAGAAGCTAACTCCCCTAACCAAGATAGAAGCTTATTGCCGCCCCTTGTATTTTGCCTGAAACACAAAAGCACCAAGAATGGTGCTGCAATTTATCCTCAAATGAAGAGGACAGGAAGAAGTCACTGTAAAGGAAGACGACATTTACCATTTTTGGCTTTTCGCCGAGTCTTTTAATGTCCTCAAAAGCAACATGATATATAAGTTTCTAATGAAGTGAATCCTTTTATGACTTCTATTGTCTTTTCTTTTTTCTAACTGTACAAGGTCCACCCTCCGTATTCCTATCAGCTGAGAAGATATAACTTAATGAGGGATCAGCTTAAGTGACAAAGAAAAGGTTATTTCTTCTTCTTTTTTTTTGGGGGGGGGAGGTTCCATAGAAGAGGAAGGTATGAATGCTAGGTTTGTAAAGGATAAGTATTTAGTTTAGAAGGTAATTCGCAAAAGCAAAATAATATGGACAGACAAACAACCTTGTAGAAGTTAGATACTGTGAGGAATGGTAGGATGATATCCAAAAATGTGCTTATTCTAAAGCAAAAGATGTGCTTATTTCTTACGTGCTACTGTTGTTGTTTTTCATCTATTTTCTGGTACTTTTGATTCTGATATTATTTTTATGCTTTCTGATGTTGGTACTGATATATTGTCTTTTTCGTATGCTTGAGCCGAGGGTCTATCGGAAATAGCCTCTTTACCCCTTGGGGTAGGGGTAAGGCCTACGTACACTCTACCCTCCCCAGACCCCACTTGTGGGATTTTACTGGGTTGTTGTTGTTGTCTAAAACAAAGGAAAAGAAAAGTCAAAAGAACAAGGCAAAGAGAGAAAAGAAGAAAGAGATGCTTCGTACAGTGCTTTGGTATACTCGTTTTGTGCTGTGCTTAAAATATCTCCACTAGTTCTTTTAGACATCTTCTGGCTGATTGGAACTTGAATTGTTAAACATATTTAGGCATTGAGGACAAAGAACAAAAGAACCAGAATGAATTGTGTTAACCTTTAAATTGGTTTATATGATGGAAGTGGCTATGATGAATGAAGATATTGTAAACTTGAAAATGTGCTTTGATATAGCAAGTCCATGATTATCGTGAACTTCACATAACATGCATTTCCATTCTATCTGGTTAGTGTGATTGAGTGATGCCAATTTTAAGTGAAATAAGCCTCCTCTAATATAACTTGTCCATGGTTCTATATTAATCCTCATTACTCTAAGAGTTATGAACTTCACATAACATGCATTTCTTTTCTATGCTTGTTTATGTGATGGAGTAATGCAAATAGATTGGTAAAGTGAATTAAGTTCCAACCTAGAGGTTGTGAGTTCGAGTCACCCCAAGAGCAAGGTAGGTAGTTCTTGGAGGGAAGGATGCCGAGGGTCTATTGGAAACAACCTCTCTACCCTAGGGTAGGGGTAAGGTCTGCGTACACACTACCCTCCCAGACCCAGTGTTATTAAAAGCGTGCGCTTCTCGCTTTAAGCGCTGAAACGACGCGAGGCGCTGCTATGTCGCTTTTCTGCCATAAAAGCGACTCACATATAAAAAAGGTGCACGCTTTAACCGCTTAAGCGAGAAGCGCCGCGATGGAAAAAGCGCAAAAAAGCGCGCATAAGCGACGCGAAGGCATCTGCTAGGGTTTTTTAAAAAAAAATTGGCAAATAAACCGTCAGTTGCCAAATAAACATACGCTCTTCTGCTGCTCCAACTCCAACAACGACTGCTGCTCCAACTCCAAGGACGACTTCTTCTTCTTCTTCTTCTTCTTGAAGTGTTCGACTCCTTTTTTCTCTTTTTCTTTCTCTTTTTTTTCACTTTCTATTGCTCTGTTCTAGACATCTAATTTATGCTCTGTTCTTCTGCCCTATTTATGCTCTGTTTTTTTCTTCTTCTTTCTATTTTTTTCACTTTTTATTGCTCTGTTTTTTGTGCCCTAAAACTATGCTCTGTTTTCTGTTTTTGTTGCTCTGTTTTTCTGCTCACTGTTCTGGTTCGTAAAAATTAACTGTTATGTCTTTTTTTTTTTTTTGGTTGTTGATTGTAGTATCTATTATTTGCTTCTTGATTTAAGAATTGAAACATTTGCTTAATATGCTATTTTTAATGAGTTCTTAGCCATTTATCTATGCCTATTTTTTTTAAATTTATTTATGTGTTAAGTTGCGCTTCATATGAAAAAAGCACGCGCTTCGCTTCTCGCTTCGGTGAAGCGAGGCCTCCTCGCTTTTTTGCGCTTAACGCTTTCCAAAACACTGCCCAGACCCCACTTGTGGGATTATACTGGGTTGTTGTTGTTGTTGTTGTTGATATAACAAGTGCATGAGTTTACTCATTATTCAAGGGTTATGAGGTTCATTTTTATTTCCTTGTTTTCTTTTTTCCTAGTTTATTGGTGTCGAGTAATACTTTGTGTGACCTTCTTGTAAGTTCATCTTATGTATGTATGCTAGGCCTGTAAAGAAGTTAGGCCAGCAAGAGATGAAGAACTTCCATCTGCTTTTGTGGAAGAGTATAGGTAAGCTTCTGTTGTAGCACATACATTTCTCGGTTTTAACATCTGTGGTTTTGCTTCCCTTTTTAGTTACACTCTACATTCTGCTTATAACCATTGAGATGTTGAAATATTTCTATGTTGTCATGACAATGTGCAATTACTTCACCTAATTGAGCTTATCTTTGAACCATGCTCAACAAGACTTGCAAATGCAACCTCACTTTCTTGATGACGCTCAAATACGTAGGTGTGAATGTAGTTTAACCTAGAGCTAATTTCTATGCTATGACATTTGCATTTCTTGTGGTAAGTGTTCTTTTCCTGCTTAATTGGAAGACAAGCTGCATGATTTGGTCAGTGCTTACAGAAAGCAGTCTAAAAATAAATAATTTAGGTATATCTCCTTAATTGCTGCTCCTCTCAACCAGTACAATTTCTTCTCTCAGCTTCAACATTGCATTCTGCATCTTTTCTTTGGAAATATTCTTAGTAATCTGCATTTCAAGTGTTAGTAATTTATCCTACATCATGATTCACGTGCATGTTTATTCAAGTAAGAATCAGACTCATAATACATTGGTTTACCTTTCCGCTCGACTTTATCTGTGAGGAACAGTAATGGATAATGACATCAATGTCAGATACTAAGATGGCAGTATGACACCTAATTTTGGTATTGTTGGGAGACTTTAAGAGTATAAAAAGATGAGATCTGAGGGAGCAATAAATTCTTCAATAATTCCTAATGCTTAACATCAGATTATTTAAATCATGTCTTTGTTTAATGTGAATAGGTCCCTTCTTAATACGGTGTGTTGCTCTTCTTCATTAGGGGCTTTGGTTCTGATCAATGGCTTTGTTATTACCATTGCTTGCCAAATTCTCCTAGTCATGACATTTCTTGTGTAGGTCTGCCATGGATGCAGAAATTATGAAGTATGTGAGTGAAGCGTATCCAAAAGGAATCTGTTCTGTTTACTGTACCAAAGGAAAGGATGTGGAAGAGCCGGGATCTGATTTTGAACTCGTTGTGGTGATTTCAGCTGCTAGGCATAGTCCTCAGAATTTCTGGTGTGTTAGATTATCAAAACTACTCTGAATTATATGTACAACCCTCTCTTTGATTTTGATCATTTCTACAATACGTGTAAATTTGTGACCCTCACATCAGGACGTGGTGCATTTTCGAGAATAATTTGTAACCCGTCTGAGATCATGTATTCCTGTTTCTGTATGTGTCCAATCCTCAAAGATGGACCAAAGGATATGCTGTTATGTGGTCTGAAGGTGTGAGTCCTTTGCAAAATGAGTATTTGTTAAAGGCAGAATAAAATTTGTGATGCATGTTAGTAATGATTGGGCAATTTTAAATAGGGTCTACCAGGAAAACCTATAAGGTGATGTCTCTGATCCCAAGGTGAGAAATATATCAAGGCCTGCTTTCTTCGTTGCTAACTTTGTCTTAACCCACCAATGTGCCCTCATTATGTGTCTTCGCTAAAGATCTGCCGTCAGTAAAGCTTGCCTTTTCAGTTAAAATTTGTAAAATAAAGTTCCTAATCCTTCTCATTATGAAGTTGCAATGACCATAGGTTTTTCTTCTAAGACGTCTTGTCCTATTTTGGTTGTAGTCTCTCTGGATAGAAGCAGAATTTTCATTTCTTGTTAACTCCCAGTAATTACTATGTCTCAATGTGTTGAATTTGCTAGAACGCATGCCATTTACATGTTAAATCTGTGGGTGCTCTTAATATATCCGCTTCATTCACTTCTCAATTACAAAAGTGTCAATATATTATTGGTTGGTTTACAAAAGTTGCGACAACCAAAGAATGAGGGATGTCTGTTGCCTATTCTTCTTGTCGTCCCCACAGCACACTTGACACTTGAGTCGATTATCTTGTTATGGCACGTCTAACTCACTTGAGCCGACATATATCGTCTTATAGCATGTCTAAAGAACCTAATATTATCTGCATCTTCTGTAGCAATGGAAGCTGGCGATCAATATGGAATATTGAATTTAATGATGAAATTCAATCTGTAGAAGTGAGAGGCAAGATGCAGGTATGATTTCATTTATGATATGAGAATATAGTGTTTGCCTTTGGTTTCCTCATTTTTGTTTTTGGCTTTTCACCGATTTTTACGCATGAAGTTAGACATCAGTACTGATTTATTTTTCTATGCGGTCTAGTAGTCAATGAAGTTGGGGAAGATCCTGAGATCTCAGGTTCAACTCCCAGCGGAGGCAGAAAAACACTAGATGATTTCTTCCCATCAGCCTAAGTCTTGGTGGGTAGAGGTACCCGGTACCTGTGCTGGTGGGAGGTATAGCAAGTACCTGGTGGAATAGTTAAGGTGCGTGCAAGCTGGCCTGGACACCATCCGACAAGCGTCATAAAAAAAAAGTTAAAATCTTAAAGATTAATGTTTAGTTATTGTTGGATTCAACTGAGCCCGGCTGTTGCTAGTTTAGGGGTGTTTCTTGCTTTTTTGTTGTATCAAAAGCTTCAGTATTCAAACTTGTATATCCTTTCCCTGCTCTCAATTCAGGTTGGCGCCCACTACTTTGAAGAGGGAAATGTGCAGTTAGATGCACAACATGAATGTAAGGACACAACATTAATTCAGGTAAGTGACTATTGCTTGTCCATGAACTTCTCCTTTCTTTATTGTCGTCAGTATCAGTCATAACTGATACGCTCAAATTACACCTATATAAATGGTGTAAGGCGGTTGATGTCAAATATAATAACCCAACTAGGTTGGGGTCGAATCCCACGGGGAAGAAAAGGTTACTTGAATAGTGTAAAACTTGACTTAAGCCGTAGTTCTACTTTGTTAGTTTAAAAAGAGTTTTGTAATTGTGAATTGTCAAGGAAAGCTAGTTTGTTAAGAGAATTTAATTAATTTGCTTAAGAAACCAAGGTTGTGTCCCCATCAATGAAATATATTGTTGTCGGTGTTAATATGATATATTTCTAATGGAAGATCCTTTAATATGAAAATGGTTCCTAAATGACTGCCCAATATTTTCCAATAATTAGGTAGTATTTCCTCTTTATGATTTTCCCGAATATAAAAGAGTTACAAGTTACAACTAAGAACAACCAATTTATGCCAAGTTGAACCCACATATCCCTAATCGATTCTATTAAACAAGGTTTAAATCCTTGAGTTCTTGCTATTCAATTATACCAAACCCTAACCCACTTTTCCAAGTAACGATAGAGTGAAATGGCACTAGTCAATGTTTGCAACCATCAACCGTAAATGAAGCATGAGAAATGAATAGAAATCAACCAACCATATATATATATATATATATATATATATTAAATGGTAAACACCCATTAACATTACACCCACTTAGAGTCCACAACCTTAGTATTTAAAGTTAGCTACTCATACTAGAATACAAGAACAAAGTAAATAAATAAAGTCATAAAGCTTACAAAGAGGACTAAGTCTTGGATTCTCTCTCAAAAGCTTCCAAAATAATGGTGTATTCAATGCTCTAAGTGTAGCCTCTCTTTCAGACGAGATGTACACAAAAACCCTAATCATTCTATTTAGAATGGTCTAAAAGTGTCGTGGTCAAAAAGTGCAAAAATGACCCTGCAGAATGGGTCGCAGAAAGCATTCGCGGTCCGCACATCTTTAATTGCACCGCAGAATTGATCACAAAGTTTTCCATCGCATTTCGATTATGCGGTCCGCATATTGGTTTCGTGACCGCATATCGTACCGCAAAGTCATCTTCACTGAAACTCTTTTTGCATTTGTGTGATCACTATGCGGTCCGCACAAGAGTTATGCGACCGCACAATGGATCGCCGATTTGACTCAGATACTGGGATGATCTGCTTCACTCTGCCATGATTCCGCGGTCCACACATCACTTTTGCGGTCGCAAACCTGCCGCATTTCTGCCTTTCCATGGGTTTTTGTCATCTTTTTCCTGTTCTTGGTTCTTCAAGTCTGGTTTCGTGGAAAACACCAAAACTACATAAGAAATGACTTATAATGTTTTAAAAGATGAGCTAAAGTCTATTTAATTAGTATCAAAAGTGCCGCATTTCTACGGCACATCAATAATTCATAAGGCTACCGAAGTTGTTCTCTGCTGTAGGTTGCACCCAGTGTTTTAAAAGGTGTTTTCAGGGCGAGCCCTGGGGCGAGGCGCACCAAAAACGCCCTGAGGCGATGGTGCGGGGCAAAAGTCTCAAGAGGCGTATGCCCAACAATTCGGGGCGTATGCCGGGGCATTTGAGGCGCTTTTTTTTAGTGAGGCGTAAGCCCCAGATACTTTATCAAATAAAATTTGTTGAATAAGTCTTTCATATAATACTCAAATTCTCAAAAGTCAGTTTGGTAATTACTCAAGTTTTAAAAAAGAACTGAATGTATTAAATTTAAAGTGAAAACATTTTTATTGATTGAAGTCTTAAGTCATGGTCTTTCCCAATTCTTTATCTTGTCCGCTAGTCTCCTAAAAGCAACGAATATTCAATTTTTTTTTACAAATACAAAGAGAACTATATTCTCCTTCTAAGCAACAAGTTCAAAGTTCAAATTGCAGGTTAGTCATCCTTTTTGATCTTCCATGTAGAAAACTTTATTCTTTTCGACTCAAGTTACTTGTGCTTCAAAGTAGCGTATAATAGATTGTTTTGACTAGTTTTTGTGGGGATGAAACACATCTATATATATTATTTTCATATTTTATAGTTTTCTTCAATTTTTATGCAATTTTACTTGTTTATAAATATTTACTGTGATTATATTATTTTATAAAATATTAAAAATTAAATACCTATGGGGCTTACGCCCCGTGCCTCGAGGCTTACACCTCGCTGAGGCATATGTTAAACGTCTCGCCTTACGCTCACGCCTTTTAAAACACTGGTTGCACCATTTCTTTTGTTTGTTTCTGAACCTGTGTTAAGTGTTAACGCAGCTGAACAGCATGTAGAGACTTTACATTGATGCCTTGTGAGGTACTCGGAGAATGCAGTGAGAGTTTAAATCTTTTGGCAACAAATCATGATATGTTTTCTCATAGAATTTTAAGGGCGGTCTCCAGATCAGCTATCATCTCCCTTCTGCAATGTGATACCAAGGATGCTGATAATAGTTTCTAACAAGGAATTCGGTTAACTTTGGCATTTATTGTTTTCAGATTACCATTTCTAGAGCAAAATTATAAGCATTACTATCCATCTTAGCAGTACAACAGACTCCGGCTATGATTTCTTTTCACAATTTTTCTTTCATTTACCATGATTAGCATGTTAAGAGTTAAGACAGAGACATAACAGTTTCTGGAAATCCTATCTTTTGCTTGTCTGTTGTTGGAAAGTCACAATTTTTCTTTCATTTACCATGATTAGCATGTTAAGAGTTAAGACAGAGACATAACAGTTTCTGGAAATCCTATCTTTTGCTTGTCTGTTGTTGGAAAGGGTTAAGCTAAAAGCAAAACCTTTTTTCTTGAATAACCTGATTGGGAATCATACAGGGAAAGAAAAAAAAGTAGCATGATCTAAGAGCCAGAAAGAAACTGTTTCTGTAATTCCTGTTCGTTTGTGCTACTAGTGTAAAATTTGAAGGTCAAGCTAAAGCAAAAGTTACTTCCTTGAACAATCTCACTAGACATCATATGGATGGCGAAGAAATAAAATGTTGATTACTATCTTGTGATTTTGGTTTACATTTTACAACAATTTAAGTTTGAAGTATTCTGATTTTGTGGTGTCTTTCTTAGTCCCCAGATGATTCTGCGATTTCCTTGGTTAACATTATTCGCCACCATGAAACTGAGTATCTGGCTTCTCTTCAGGTTGTTACGTTGTTCCTACATCACCCCCACCCCTTTCTATCACATCATCTAACACTCCCCATGTCCCCACTCTTCTACCACTTTTCTATTAAGTCTCCGTTGCTGTTATTTTGTCCAAAGTTACTGATAGCCCTCTTACTGGCAGACATCTTACTTGAAATTGCCGGATACCACTTTCAAGGTAATCCTCCAACTTCAAAACCTCTTAACATGTTCAAATATTTTACATGAAAAGCCACATGAGAGCTTATCGTTACAATCTCACAGCAGTCGCATATTCTCACTATATCTTAGCTGGGAGAAACATCTCTCACCACCTTGCACCATGAAAAGGAAGCAAATAAATAAATCTTTATCTTTGCAGGACTTGCGGAGGAAGCTTCCTGTTACTCGAACGTTGTTCCCATGGCACAACACTGTGCAATTTAGCCTTACAAGGGACATTGAAAAAGAACTTGGAATTGGAAAATAGAAACATTCCATGCCTTCTATACAAGCTGAACATGTATACACCTTTATTGATATGACAAGCGAGGTTATTTGAGATTGCCATCTCCGGCTCTTTGTCCTTCTTCCTATTGTTTTCTTTGAGAGGGATCTTCCTTTTTTGCCTATTTACCATGGTTGTTAATGTAGGAATTGTTCCTTAGTTGTTCATCTGCCAATTGGCCTGAGAGAGTTGTGTATGCTGTGAAGAGCTGTAAAGTAATGAATTGGAAGTCTTTCTTCTTCGTTTCTTCCCTTGGAATGACTGAACATGCTGGTAAAGAATTAATCGTGTTAATGTACTTTTTTCAAGCGTCTGAAAGGTCGAGGTGTCACGACCCAAACTCCTAACTCAGGTCGTGATGGCGCCCAACACCGGAGTCTGCAAGCCAACACTTGTTTACTAACGAAGTTACCGTATTTAATAAGATATTCAAATGCTAGCCAAGTTTTAAGTCAAGGATTGTTAAATGAAAACGGATAAGTCATGCAACTCGAATCAATGAAACCCAAAACCATGAGCCAACATATACGGTTTAGCAAAAATACCATAAGGTCTACTATGTGTACCAAGACCTAGTGTCACAAGTCTACATGCGATTAGTAGAATATACAAGACTAGACAAAATGAATGTACTACTGTCTGAAGAGAATAGACAGAAATATCCAAAATAATAGATAACTCCACGGTGCTGCTGAGGATCGCCAGGAGGAGCAGCTCACCGTGAAGTCAGGTCCAAAATATGCTCTTAAGATCGCGCTCCGGTCTGATAACCAGATGCACCTGCCTCAGAACCTGTACAATAAAGTACAGAAGCGTAGCATGAGTACATATAAACAAATATGTACCCAGTGAGTATTCCATCTAAACTCGAAGAAGTAGTGACGAGAGGTAGACGTGATACTTACTAGGGTCAATAACAAATAATATGATTAAATAATTCTAGACAGGAATGGTAGTCATGGAAATCACTAAGGCATGAAGTATCATTTATATAAAACTGCAATTTATTAATATGAGTCAAATAGCAATTATCACAAAAAGTCCCAAGTTCCCCTTCCACATGAAGCAATTTATTTAATAATAACAAGACTCTCAGTCAAATACATAGCACATAGTATGCCGAAGCGTACGGCCGAAGCGATGCAAAAATAAATGTGCACTGCCGAGGGTCGAACGGCTCGAACCATAGATGCATCTATTACCCCGCTCGTGAATCGAACATGCGACGCGGTTGACATAATGATAGGCTACCCCGCTCACGAATCATACATGCGACGCGGGTGCTCGTATACATACACAGAATTTATCAGGAATTTAGTAGTTTAACAGAGATTATACTTGGAGTCAAGAACTCAAACAAATGAAGTTTTTGAACATAACTTCTTAATATTCTCGTGCCAATTCAAGGATAATAAGCAACTCACATACAAGTAGGAATACATGCAAAGCACAAAAAGAGCATGCTTGTGTGCCCTAAAACTACCCGACATAACATAGTAGTTGCTAGGCACGGACTCTCGTCACCTCGTGCGTGCGTAGCCCCCGCAAGTAAGGACATTTAAATCATTTACAATCATCTATGGGGACAATTCCCTCTTACAAGGTTGGAAAAGAGACTCACCTCGTGTCGAATCTACTTCTCGGACCAAGAACGCGCCCAAAACTCCGAACTCTACACCCGAGGACTCGAAACTAGCCAAATGTTATACAAATGTATCAATTCATGCTCAAAGTATGGAAATTCTCCTACTTATTTAGTAAATTCATCATTCTTGAAGAAATCCCAAAATTCACCCCCGGGCCCGCACACTCGGATTCCAGAAAATCTCGAAGTAAACACTCAGCCATAGCTTAAGGATCATTAATATATGATTTTTGTATGATTTCATGGTAGATAAGTGGGGGAAATTCTCTAAAATTCATCAAGCCCTAGGTTTCTACCCTAACCTTTGATTTACACTTTAGGGTGTTAATCTACCTAAGAATTGATGTATTAAACCAACATTCGGGTGGAAATAACTTACCTCTAGTAGTTAGGTCGTTTGGCTCTCTCTCAAGCTCCCAAAGTCGACAATGAGGGAAGAAATGGGGTGAAAAATGATTAAGTCCCGTGTTTAAATAACTCACTGCCATCAGTGATTTCGCACCTGCGGCTCGAGGACCTCACCTGCGGTCTCTCACTTGCGAGCCAAGGCCCGCACCTGCGGAAGTGGCCAAGAAGGCCTGGGATCGCACTTGCGGAGGGAGGCCCGCACCTGCGGCTCCGCTCCTGCGGAATCATGTCCTCGCCTGCGATAATGGACCTTCTCCCCTGGGGCCGCACCTGAGAGGCCTGGACCGCAGGAGCTGTCTCGCACCTGCGACTGGGCAACCGCACCTGCGGTCACACCAGTTCAGGTGCACCAGCAGTTAAGGCTGCTGGTTTTTGGCCTCGTTTTGTGCCCGGGAGGCACCTGGGCCCACCCAGGCCCCCGTCCAATTATACCAACAAGTCCTAAATCATATTACGGACTCGCTCGAGCCTTCGGAACACCCGAAACAACGCTAAAACTCAAAATCACCCCTCAAAACTCCTTAGAATCAAACTTAAGAACTTTAAGTTCTTGAATTTGGTTTCAATGCGCCGAACCGACCTGTACTACTCGGAATGACACCAAATTTTGCAGGCAAGTCATGAATGACATAACAAAACTATTCCCAGTCTCAGAATTCCGTTCGGACCTCGATAACACAAAAACACGTTCCAAACCAAATTATGAACTTAAGGAAACTCTATTTTCGCTATTTGGCGTCGAAACGCTCCCGGGTCATCCAAAACCCATTCCGCACATACGCACAATTCCGAAATCATCATACGAAGCTACCGAAACTGTCGGAACTCGATTTCGAGGTCGTTTGCTCAAAAGGTTGACCGAAGTCAAACTTGGCCAAAAAGGCCAACCCTTAAGGAACTAAGTGTTCCTACACTGCTCTAAACACTTCCGAATCCCGAACCACCCGTCCCCGCAAGTCATAAATCACAATAAGCCGCTGTGGGAAGTTTCATTTAGGGGAATGGGGTCCGATAACGCAAAAATGACCGGTCGGGTCGTTACATTCTCCACCTCTTAAACAAACGTTCGTCCTCGAACGGGTCTAGAATCATACCTGAAGTGCTGAATAAGTGTGGATATCTGCTCCGCATGTCCTCATCGGACTTTCAAGTCGCCTCCTCGACCGGTTGGCCCCTCCACTGGACCTTTACGGCAGAAACTCTCTTTGATCTCAACTGGCTACCATGTCTATCAACAATAGCAACTGGCTCCTCCTCGTAGCCCAGCCTCTCATCCAACTGAATAGTGCTGAAATCAACCACGTGAGAGAAGTCGGCGTGGTACCTCCGGAGCATGGATACATGAAAGACCGGATGAACTCCTGATAAGCTGGGAGGTAAGGCTAACTCATAAGCAACCTCCCCAACTCGCCTCAACACCTCAAAAGGACCTATGAACCGCGGGCTCAACTTGCCTTTCTTCCCGAATCTCATAATACCCTTCATCGGCGAGACCTTCAGCAGAACCCTGTCTCCCTCCATAAATGACAGATCACGTGCCCTCTGATCCGCGTAACTCTTCTGTCTGGACTGTGCTGTGCGGAGCCTCTCCTGAATCAACTTCACCCTCTCAAGGGCATCCCTCACCAGGTCGGTGCCATATAACTTAGCCTCTCCAGGCTCAAACCACCCGATAGGAGAACGACATCGCCGACCATACAAAGCCTCAAATGGAGCCATCTCGATGCTGGACTGATAACTATTATTGGAAGCAAACTCGGCCAAAGGCAAGAACTGGTCCCACTGACCTCCAAAGTCAATCACACATGCCCTGAGCATGTCCTCCAATATCTGAACTGTACCCTCCTACTGGCCATCAGTCTGAGGGTGAAATGCTGTGCTGAGGTCTATCTGCGTGCCTAACCCACTGTGCAATGCTCTCCAGAAGTGCGAGGTGAACTGAGGACCTCGATCTGATATAATGGACACCGGCACACCGTGCAACCGAACTATCTCTCGAATGTAGATCTTGGCTAGCCTCTCAGAAGTATAAGGAGTAGCCACTGGAATGAAATGTGCCGATTTGGTCAATCTATCCACAATGACCCAAACCGCGTCAACCTTCCGCAAAGTCCGAGGCAACCCAATCATGAAGTCCATAGTGATGCGCTCCCACTTCCACTCAGGAATGGGCATCTGCTGAAGTAGGCCTCCTGGCCTCTGGTGCTCATACTTAACCTGCTGGCAGTTAAGACACCTAACCACATACTCCACAATGTCCATCTTCATCTGCCTCCACCAGAAATGCTGCTTCAAATCGCGATACATCTTTGTAGCACCAGGATGAACATAATACCGAGAACTGTGTGCCTCCTCTAAAATCCTCCCCCTCGGGCCATCAACATTAGGAACACATAAACGGCCCTGAAGTCTCAAAACACCATCCTCGCCCATAGTAACCTCCTTAGCACCACCCTGAACCACTGTCTCCCGAAGCTCTTCCAAACACGGATCATCAAACTGCCGAGCTTTAATCTCCCCTAATAACGAAGACTGAGCAACCACATGTGCTAGAACTCGACGAGGCTCTGAAAGGTCCAATCTCACCAGGCGATTAGACAAGTACTGAATGTCCAAGGCTAGAGGTCGTTCCTCTGCCGTAATGTAAGCCAAGCTACCCATACTCTCTGCCTTCCTGCTCAAAGCATCTGCTACCACGTTTGCCTTGCCCAGATGATAAAGAATGGCGATGTCATAATCCTTCAGCAACTCAAGCCACCTGCGCTGCCTAATATTAAGATCCCTCTGCTTGAACAAGTGCTGCAAGTTGCGGTGGTCTGTATAAACCTCACAAGACACCCCATACAAGTAATGCCTCCAAATCTTAAGAGCATGAACAATCGCCGCCAACTCCAAATCGTGCACAGGGTAATTCTTCTCATGAACCTTCAGCTGGCACGAAGCATAAGCAATAACTCTCCCTTCCTGCATCAATACACATCCCAAGACAACGCGTGAAGCGTCGCAATACACTGTATACATCCCAGAACCGGAAGGCAATACTAGAACTGGTGCTGAAGTCAATGTTGCCTTGAGCTTCTGAAAGCTCGCCTCACACTCATCAGACCATCGGAAGGGGGCATTCTTCTGAGTCAATCTAGTCAATGGGGATGCAATGGATGAAAAACCCTCCACAAATCGTCGATAGTAGCCTGCTAGAACCAAGAAGCTCCTGATCTCTGTAGCTGAAGTAGGGTGTGGCCAACTCTGAACCGCCTCAATCTTCTTAGGATCAACCTTGATACCCTCTCCGGATACAACATGCCCCAAGAATTCCACGGAATCCAAACAAAACTCACACTTGGAGAACTTAGCATATAGCTTCTGTTCTCGCAAAGTCTGGAGCACAACTCTCAAATGTTGCTCGTGCTTGCCCAGGCTACGTGAGTAAATCAAAATGTCGTCAATGAAGACGATGACAAAAGAATCAATATACGGCCTGAACACCCTGTTCATGAAATCCATAAATGCTGCTGGGGCATTAGTCAAGCCAAAGGACATTACCAGGAACTCATAGTGGCCATATCTCGTACGAAAATACGTCTTCGGAACATCTGAGGCCCGAATCTTTAACTGATGATAGCCCGACCTCAAGTAAATCTTAGAAATACATTAGCACCCTGCAACCGGTCAAACAAATCACCAATGCGCGGCAAAGGATACTTGTTCTTAACGACAACCTTGTTCAACTGGCGGTAATCAATATACATCTGCATAGACCCATACTTCTTCTGCACAAATAGGACTAGAGCACCCCACGATGACACACTCGGTCTGATAAACCCCTTAGCCAACAACTCCTCAAGATGCTCCTTCAACTCTTTCGGATCCATATGGTACGGGGGAATGGAAATAGGCTGAGTGTCTGGAGCTACATCAATGCAGAAATCAATATCACGATCCGGAGGCATGCTCGGAAGGTCTGAAGGAAAGACATCAGCAAACTCTCGAACAACTGGCACTGAATCAATCGTCGGAGACTCGACGATGATGTCCCGCACATAAGCAAGATACGCCAGACAACCCTTCTCGACCATATGTCGAGCCTTCAGGAAGGAAATAACTCTACTGGCTGCACTAACTGCGGAACCTCTCCACTCCAGCTTAGGCAACTCAGGCATGGCCAAAGTAACCGTCTTGGCATGGCAATCCAAGATGGCATGATTGGGAGATAGCCAATCCATCCCCAAGATAATCTCAAAATCAACCATGTCAAGCAACAGGAGGTCCGCCCTAGTCTCGAACCCACAGAAGGTGATCACACAAGACCGATAGATCCGGTCTGCCACCACAGAATCGCCCACAAGAGTGGACACATATATAGGAGAATCCAAGGACTCACGAGGAA